>CAJQZM010042248.1:0-71382 GCA_907164665.1 Colias nastes | reverse complement strand
GTGGTTCAATTGACCCATATTTTTTTCCTATACCGGCCTGTAGTCTATATGTATATACCTAACATTAACCAATCACTGCATCAGTATGATCTCGCCTTAACAAGACAATACGAGCAAATGGATCGAGCCAAATTGAAACGGTTTTGATCCTTGCAACGCACGCGCCCTTCAGCTTAACATAAACTTGAATTTGCATAATGCATGCGGAATATGTTAACCACGCCCTTGTCAGTGACACAGCTTGAGGCGCGCCGGGATAACATTATTCTTGACGATATCCAATTCTAAGTACTGCATTTGCAATGGACTAACATGTATTGATAGTTGCATTTTTAAGCCGACTATAGACAGTGTGTTTGTGTAGAAACTTATTGATTATATTGAACATTTTGTTTTTAATATTTCAATTACAATACAATTTTGTTTGCGGGAAGAATTGAATATTTTATGCGAATGGCTATCAAATTTATTAGTTAATCTAACCGTATTATGATCCAGAGAATTAAAATTATTCATTAAAATATATATTATAATTGTCTACTTATAAATTTCGTTACATTATAACCTTTTTCTATAAAATACTAGGTTTCCGCCCGCGGCTTCGCCCGCGCAGTAAAAGAAAAACCCGCATAGTTCCCGTTCCCGTGGGATTTCCGGGATAAAACCTATCCTATGTCCCGGGGTAAAAAGTAGCCTATGTCCTTTCTCGGGTATCAAAATATCTCTATACCAAATTTCATGCAAATTGGTTCAGTAGTTAAGGCGTGATTGAGTAACAGACAGACAGACAGAGTTACTTTCGCATTTATAATATTAGTATGGATTTTGTTTCTGTACCTATCTCCTTTCTATACCGAGTATTAATGGAAAGTGTTGTAAATTACGGGAAAATCGCATAACTCCTGCAAAAGTCGCAAACAGCCACAGATAAAATATCAATGAAGACTCGAGACCACTATTTATAAATTCCAACCGACAATTATCAATCAGAAGTCGGGCATTTGCTTATCTGATTTCAACTACGTAATTGCAAGTCTCAGTGTAATGAACCCGTTTATGACAGGTGCAGTTCAAAACGTGAGATTGTTATCGATAACTGGCGAGACGAGGTATCCCTAATTGTTCTGGGTTGGAATGTCGGGAATTTGTTATACTATGACAATTTTTAATTCAGATAACGATTAACGGTGTATAAGAAAAATCGTACAAATAGCATGATTATTCCGTTAATAATGTTTGTTTAAATGGTATATATGAATAAAAATGTTTAAATTACAATTAAGGTAGGGCTTTTATTATCCTCGATTAAGTACTTCATAGTTAGATATATATCCAATGTCATAGAACTAAAATTATGTCTAATAACGTAAACTTTGCCCAGAACTTGGTTTAATTTCAATGCCTGCCTTTTCGCAGAACATAAACATTATAATTTATTAGTCATTCACATATCAGTACTTCAAACTACATTAGCATAACCTCTGCAAAAATATTCTGTTTTTTAAAAGCCTATGAGTCACAATTTAATAATAATAAAATACACGTTTTGTAGAAATCGGCGCTACTTAAAATTTATGTTAAGATTGTTAGATAAGCACTCCATTAAGTAAAATTCTTGATTTAATAAGATAAAAATATGGTCTGAATTAATTTTACATAAGAAAAATTAATATTTTGAGTTACGACATGAGCTAAATATGTCAATATTTATAAACATGTGCTTACACCAATCGATTTAAATAACAGTTTATTAATAATTTCGAAGACTATGTACTTAGATGTTTTTAGCCAATAAAACATAACATATATTCAAAGGTTCCAATACCAACTGGAATAATACTAAACATTTCGAGTCAAGTATACCACACGGCCGGTAAACGTTAAATGTACCCATCAAAGCCTTATTAGCTCTTCACGCGCAGCAATCCCTATTTGCCTGCAAATAATATTATTTATAATACTATAAACCTACCATAAACAATGTTTATTGGGACTGTGCTCGCATTTAAGATATTTTAAAGTCTTAACTTCCACACTGAGAAAAGTAAAGTGCCAAAAATACTGTTGGATCGAAACTAAAATGAGACATTTACGGTATTGACCACCAAAACACGATATGGCATATCTTCATCGACACAATGAGCTCATTGGTTTTATGATTATTTCTTTGTTATAACTTTATCAAATTAGTTGGTTTTAGTTGAGATTCTTACAAGAGTGAGTTTTAATTTGTAAAATGGTTCACTTCTATAAGTTACAAAATTTATATTTGAATCACGTAATTATTTCATAGGGCTGCTCACGCTGCTTCAATTATCGTTATTTTCGAGAAACAAAATATTGTACGCTTCAGATCATCACGTCGCATTCGTTCACAATAAAAGGAAACAAAGAATGTGGTTTGTTAGGTGAGAGAATTGTGCTCGCAATACCTACCGCTTGCATTCAACCCAATATTCTTTACCTGGTAATCGATCGATCTTTTATTGCTCCTTTATAGCCGCAATATATTATATAGGGAAACGCCGTCGCACGTGCGTTTAACAGATAGGAAATTAAATGACTCTCATTTAATTTAATCATTCGAATGCAAATAACGGTGCGTTGCATAACAGATTATGCAGTTTATGTTATGAGATACGTGGTGGAAGTGTGGAACGAATTGGTTTCGTATCGATTATGCTTTTTGTGTTTTAGTTGGATAAGTTCCAATATTATCTGTATTTTATAGTAGACCTTGATTTAGTGCAATATGTTACAGTCACCAATATACATAGATTTTTACTCAACTTAACTACAAAAAACAATACAAAATTGTAAAATGTAACAAATGCCATTCGTGCATGATTATCACGCGATAAGCCGTTCCTAGTTCAACGATGTACAGATAGCGTAATGTAGATATTATCGTAATATATTCATTTTTGGGGCGAAGCTTTCCAATTAAGCAATTTAGATACAAAGCTGTAGTGACATGACATTATACGAATGTAAGACAACGTCTATCGGGTATTGGGATGTAAATAACAATAAAGTTATCGGCTAAGGCTGTATGGGTTTTGACAATAAAATGTGTCGAGTGCGCCTGAGCGCGGTAGGTATTCGGACGAATTTACGAGCCGCTCTCCGAGTAACCTGGCCTAGTGTTGGAGATAAACACCTTTTTTAATTTATTTCTTTATATATTAGCTTGGAGGTAATGTATATGTCATAGCTATATAGTGGGGCCACCTTCACGGTATGGCGATGAATTAAAAGGTGGATTTTTTGGAAGAGGAAAAATAATATGTTTTTGGTATATGGTGGTGTAGTGAATATTTATATTCAATGTAGTTAAATAGATACAATTGCATTATAACAATATATCCTAAGTACTCAGCATTTTTATCTTATGGAATACATAAGATAAAAATGCTGAGTAGTGCTGAATAAGCACACGTATTACCTACCACTTCAGGTTTACTGGGGAACTTCTTTTTCAATTTCGATAATTAATTTGCCTAATTTTTTCGGATATCACCAATCATATAAATTTATTCAATGTTTGCATTGGATGAATTAACGCTAGTTCTGATTAAATTGAAAAAGAATTGTGTACTAGATACCTAAAATTACATTTCTACATTTTATTATAAATAATTATTAAGTTCTATTTATAAATTATATCACTATACAGCCACAATAAATTCCAGATAAAAATTTAAACAAAACTTAAAACGTCCGCCAGCTCTCGGACTAGAATCACTTGCGACGTACAAGAGTATCTCGTCGCGCGTCTTTCGATCAAACTCGTGTTCCACCCTTGCTGTAACATTACCTATAAATATAACTCAATGACGTACAGACTGACAGTGTAATTGTTGTTTTTCGAATAAGAAACGGGCCAGGTGTTGCCCGAAACAATCAGATTTTATGGTATTTCACGACATGCAACACAATATTTTGTAGTATTTTACGAATAACTGTTATATGTATAGCTATAATATAGGCTTTGTAAGAAATTATACGAATGATAATTGTAGAAAGTGGAAACGAAAATTAAAATATTGGGCAAGAAGAGCATTACAGAATTTTTTATTTGTTCAAAGATACCTAATAAAATATAATTGGAAGGTATAAGTTTATGTTTCATGGGAATCTGAATTAAAATTTAAATAAAAACTGAATATTAAGTGAGTTTTATTTCTATCCAATATACATGTCTATATGCAATTACTTTTATATTGTTAGTTTCCGCATAGACTAAATTATAAACTTTTTCATTTGTGAAAATTTATCTCGCATTCCTAGTACAAATTCACCTCCTAAACGAAACTCGCAAACACTACTTCTATACAATATTATTTCAAAGCTCACATAACAGAAAAGAATAACACAATAAATAAGTGCAGTTTGAAGAGCAAATCCGATAAGGAGATACTCCAATAAAATCAACGATCGAGATTAGCATACAGAGTTAATTCTCAATTGTTGCATTAAACAGAAACAATCGCAAAACCAGTATTTGAACCTGTTGGTTGCTCTAATTAACAATACACAAATCGTAACTTGTATGCAAATGAAGACCGGCTGGGTTAAGTAAAGAGTACACTGTATTTTCCAAAATGAAAGATTGTTATCCTTCCGTTTTCTTACTATAATTATTCAAAATCAAACTCAATTATTCGAAAAATGTGAAATAATAACATATAAATACTAGTACAAGTAATTAATAGTAAAAGCACAGATATTACTAGGTACTAAATATTTAAATTAGCATGCACTAGGAAAGTGTCGAATTAAGCTTTTGAACTGAGACCTTATATACAGCAACATTCTTTAAATAACCTATGTTTAGCAAAAATCGAAGAGCTTTTTAACAACCCCTTAAAATAGTTTGTATAGCAATGTCGTCCAACTTGAATCTGATATGAAAATTCAATTCTTATCATACATTCTCATACATTACTACCTATTACAATATCAAAAGGATACACAATTTTCTACTCTATAAAATTGTACTCAAAACTCGACAGTGTACACGTAGCGTTATAATAAAAGTGAATTAAAAAACAACACAAAGGGTCTCGTAATTCTGGCGCGCGACAACACAGCACTTTTTATTTCGAAGAGCGCGTGCGGGCGCGGGGGGCTTACACCTAATCGTGCGAGCTTGGTGTGTTCCACTTGGAGCTGTGTTTTCTTATTAAAAAATAAATAATAGAAAGTAATACTTAAAGCTTGTAGGAATGAATTATTTTATTGTTGCGTGTGTGGATAAGGCTTAATTTTTGAATTTTTTTGGTAATAGATCCACGTAGAAAGAAGGGATAAATTGTTATAGACTACAGGCCCATGGTGAAAAATTTATGGGTCATTTGAACCACCAGGTGACCTATCTAGAACGATAAAAGAGCATAAAATAATAAGATTCAGCACTATGACGTCACTTGTAAGCTGTCCAACTGAGTGCAGATGAGAATTCGAAAGTACAGGTAGAGATTTTTTCCCTTTGTCTCCATGATTTTTGTACGGCCTTGCGGAATAATGGATTAAAAACAGTATAGAAATAGTATGACATAGATGCCGTATAGATATAATATCAATATGAAAAAATGATACAGCAAAATATTTGTGTATTAAAAGTCATACTATACCTATTTGTAACGCATTGAAATAAAATCCTTTTCCGTAATCCTTTAAAAATGCGAGAGCATGGTGGAACAAAGCGAACGTTATGGGCCGATCCAGAAACAATCTTTCATTTATATCCGTTGTGCCTCGGCGCGAAGGTACGAAGCGCTTCAATGCCTATAACAGACCCAAGGAATTCTTTTTACCACAAATTTATTATTATTTCAAAGGAAAATGATAATTATCTGCCTTGAGTGTGAGCGAGTGTGAATTCGTGTGGTTTAATAATTGATTTTTGATAATAGTAAAAATATAAATAATAACTTTTATATTATTATGTTTGCCAAGTATTTTACACTATTACGTAGTTACTAAATAATCTAAACTCTTTTACTACATTATACCTACCTGTTACAGACCAAAAACTATGTGAATAATTTTCACTTATCTATAGGTAAGTACTTCACTAGATACTGTTTAACTGGCAAAAATTTATCAATAGGTATCACACCGCTTTATTTCAGCCATCACATATTAAAATCATCGATCATGCCTAAAACACACAAATGATATATTATTTCTACCCTCATGTGTAAATTATTAATTGAATTAAAACTACGTATCATCATGGTATCATCCATGTTTATATATCTGTGGTATCATCATAGAAAAAATTAGTGACAAACTTACCTCGAATCTCAAAATATGATAACTCACAATATTAGATATGTGTTTCAATTGTTTCAATCATAATTTCAATGCAATATTATGTTTATTGTTTCATATATTTCATATTTCATGTCAATTCAATCACTACAAAATGTTTCACTAATTGAACTAAATATTTTACAAAGATTATTTGGAGGTCGTAGCCGCAATATTTTAAATGTTCATATAAATTTTGATTTAAAATCCGAACTTGAATATTAAATTAAACGTTATAGTTTTCTGGCTATAACTAAATGTGCCGTTTCAAAGAGGTTTCATGTGTCTTTAAATTAATAAAATGTCCAAATGTGCTCGATACAGAGTATCAAAAGCGTAAAAAAACGATATAGATAATTTGCGACACCACTTTATTCCGAAATTTGACATTTTGCGAATGGTAATAAAATAATGTCGATATATTACGTGAATAACTTTCATAATATATTTTCAATTTTTACATTGTGTTTTTGAAATGATAATATATTGTTTTGTAAATACATGTAACTTTCAAATTTACAAAAAGGTAAGGTGTAAATAATGGCTTCATTTTGTAGAAGAGCAACATTTATCAACTTTATATAAATTATAATATTATCCGTCGTAAATTTCTTAATTTGTAAAAAAATAAAATGTCATTCTCCAGCTATATTAAGAAAACGCACACAAACAGGAAAAATGATGAAGAATAATTTAAATAAGCTCAAAAATAGTTTAACAATAATTTTAAATAAAAAAATTCCTGGACGCTAATAAATTAAAAAGAAATAAAAGAAAAAAATTACCCATCATTCGATTTTCAAACTCGGGCGCGAAAAGTTCTCTAATGGGATTCTCAACTAGTACTAAATATGTAAATACGAACCATTCAAGTACAATTTACACGTTTATTCGCTTGCACTATTTATAAACGTGTACATTTTGATATTTAATAAAGCGTAAGATTGGAAGCATATCCATACATTCGTGAAATATCCGGACTGTAATTTTAAGTGTTTACCAGGCGCTCGCAGCGGGGTGTCCAACGACAATTCTTGTATCCTTTTCAAATAAAATATATGGTTCTGCTACCAAAGGATCGAAGGGCTTGATATAAGCTAGCTGGCTTTTTATGAAGGATCAAATTGATTGGTGCGCTGATAATATCTGTATTGTGGTTGATTCGAGCTTCGGAAAGTACTTAGGTACGTCTTTTCATTGAATATGAGATCAAACTGTAAGCTAATATGGAGTGTGACGGGCAATTAATTTTATTTAACGTCTTTATTGATTGTTGTTTATTTTATTTGTTACCGAAACTGTGGTGGTCTTACGTTTTATCAATATTCCTGTTTATATTCGTCTATTGAAAAATGTTAACAAGCAGTGTATTCGTAGTAGAAGTAACAACATAGTATAGTATGTTGTTTAAATCCTTGCATTCCTCATTTCTTGTCAAGCTGCAAATGCAAAACTTTACTTTCTTTGACTAAATTAAAATACATTATTGAAAGAAGTATAGCTATGAATTATAATAAATACGTCATTATGGTTACTAAGTAGTAATAAATACACTAGGTTTACCAGAGCCTAATCTAAGTAAAATTAAATCGATCACGGTTGATGGAAATAAGACATCTGCGGTCAAAGGTGCATTGAAACAAACCACGGAGATAAAAATACATTACAAAATGGGGCTCACTTTGAAATTACAATCAAATAAATTACTTTTTATTGCTCAATATCGTTGGGTTTTATTAAGGTATCGTTCGGATGAAACATGGCGGGTTTACACGAGTGAATGTAAGATTGATAAACGGACATGGCCCTACAGTTTTGGAGATAACTGCTTGTACGGTGACACGTCTCGAGACCTGTTAAGTGTTCACGGCAAATAACACGACCAGTCTGAAGTACGTGCAAGTGGTGCAAATACAACAGAAGGGCGGAAAAAAAACTATCAGAGTAGTGAAGTTGTTTGACGAGAACCATCGAGGAATAAAAATGCCTACAGAAGTCATATTTGTTAAATTATTAGTTCATCACATTATCACAATACATAAACTAATGAGGTAATTAATCTCTTCCTAAACATGCCTTAACCTTAAACCCAGAAAGTAATAATATTATATTTAATTTATTTAAATATCTAAAATATATATTGAATAGAGCTATAAACCATTGAACATGACAACTAGATGCTAGTAATATTGCAGTTTTCCTTCCTGAATATTTGGATTTTATCATCAATTGGTAATATTTTGTACATAGAAATGATTTATATAGAACTACAGTTGCAACTTGCGACATAACATAATCCGCGCGCAAGACAAGAAATACTCATTCCCAGTTATTCAATAATCGATAACAAATTGAATACGAAATTTATGTTTGAGCATGCACATCTATTAGAATTAGTGTTAACTAACCGTCCATTGCCGTCAACTTGTCCGTGTAAACCCTCGAACAGTTTCGATCGCTCGAGGCGAACGTCAAACAATATTTTCAGTGAATAAACAAATCACTAGAAATCGCTAAGCATATCTCCGTGATGGATGCTGATTGCTAAAGCGCATGTATAAGTAATGAGGGTAACCGGTTTAGAACAATGCCGAAAGGTTCTGTAATACTGAAATTTGGAAGCCATTTTTTGTGTTGCATCAGTAGCGATTTGCAAGTGGAGACTTGATGCAAAAACCATCATACAGAAGCTTTCTATTAACTATAAATTTAATGCAATATAAAATTATCTACTTCTATGGCAATCAGCTGATCGGAAATAAGTTAATTCAAGAAAAATCGGTCTATGGTCTACACAGAGGGAAAGTAAATTTTCAAATATACATAATATGTATGTCTAAAAACAATATTTGGATTTTCTTCTCAATATTTTTTATAAAAATACTTACAAAATTGTAAAAAAATTAAGTATCATGTATAATAAATATTATGTAAAGTGGATAACGAACACTTTACAAGATATTTATTAGAGCCCAAAACGACCACAATATTCCGTATTATTATAATGATGATTTCTTACTGTACAACTGGCTATGAAACTTAATTCGCAATAAATCTCTCTGTTCATGTTCTCTGCGTAAAATAATTTCAACGTACAAAAACAATCGGACTAATTGCCAGCATCGTTGTCGTGAAAACACTTCTACGTTAGGGTTGCCACTTTAATAATAAATTTATAATTAGAGAAATATGGATATAATAATATTCGTGAAAACATTGATACCAGGACAGGTCTAAAAATAATTCAATACTTTTATAATTATGAAGTGTTCAAAATCATGAACATGTTACATGAACACAGTTAGGTACTTATTAAAATATACATATTCAAAGTCGATTTTTGATAATACAATCATAAATTAAAATCTTAATAAATAGTAGGAATTATAAACTCGCCTGCATACCGTATTAGATGTAAAACGTCATGTTATTATGGTTAAATATTTGATTAAGAAATTACATTTCAATTTCTCTACATTGACGTGTGTCAAGCGCAAAACCTGAAAAACATAAAAATCATTTAGTAGCAACCCTGGGAAGGCCCATTAAACCCTATTTATCATCGTCACCACTCGGTGACTGGTAATTGTTGTATATTGTTACATTGAGTTATGGCCGCAGCCTCTTCCGGTTGTCTCACACCTCCAGCTCACCTTTTAGTCTTAAATTTGTAAATTTGTAATTTGTAAATTGCTATGTAATACATGAGCGATTTATTGTGCAGTATGGTAAATTAATTTTACGTAAATTGATCCTTTGAACCCGCATTAAAATTAAAAGCTTGAATACGTAGTCTCAATGAGGTTTATTTATCATTTCTAATGGAATTAATGTTTTATTTACATTTTAAAGGTCATACACATATGTCGTCTATGATTGTATTTATCAATGATGTTGCACAAATTACCATAGTGAACGCTCTGCCATATAATATGTATAACAACGAAATGAATTTGCACATTTACTAGGATTTTTTCAAATTGTTTTAGATTTGTGGAACTAGTGAAATTTAAAGTATATCATTAGTTATGGGCATAACATTTAATCCAAAATTAGATTAACAATTGGAACTGAAGCCGCCAAAGATATACATTTGGTTCAAGAGTTGAATCGTTTGCACCAATAAGTTTCACCGACTTCCAAAAATGAAGAGGTCCTATTATTATTCATATGAATGTAGTTATTTATTTTCGCTCAAATGCTCAATTACTCATTAAACTGCCTCAATACGAAAACAACCCACCAATCGGATCGCAATATTGCACAATAAAAACCATTAAATCAATAGACATACCCCACGCAGCGTAACTAGACAAAAATCGCTTGGCTCTCTACATTTAGCATTCTTTGACAATACTAAGAATGTACAAAAGTGAGGATAAAATGTCCACGCTTACTTCGATCGTGGCATCAGCATTGTGTTGTGACGGGGTATGCGGATATCTGTACGTGTGCGGTTTAAACGCGACATTGAAAGGAAAAGAGTTATTTATTATGCAATTTGTAATGAACGATCGTTGGATTACCCGAAAAAATAATAGTAACAAATTAAAAAAATAATAATTCACTTTGACACAACTGTGATTTCAAACGATGTTTCTAAGTTCACTTTAGAGTACATGATAAAATTTGAGATTCATATAAAAAAGCCTTAAAAAAAGTTTGATGCTTTCTGCTGTACCAGTAACAGCAGCACACAGCATTTTTAATGCTGCGAACTGTGCTTGTTACTCCACTAATCATTACAACATAATCAAAGCAGTCACTACAAAAATGTAACCATTAACCAAACATGTACTACAGGCGCTCGCTCCGTTCGTGCCTAACCCGCCTTCGATCCGCAGCCTTATGATGGCTCTTATCCAACATCGCCACTCACCACGTATATCTAGCCAGTAAATACTGACAGTATTTTACACGAAACAATGAGCTTTGCAAATTTATTACAACACTGGTATAATGTATTTTGGTAGATATATCACTGTTCGCGACTGCGCGAAATATTAACGTGGAAAGTTTAATCTTAGTTTGGAGCAGGTTTTTTGAGGTGTGACTGAAAGGATGGATAATGTAGCTATAAGGTTACATTGTATGTTTTATACGACAAAAGCTTTGTAAGGAATTAGGATTGCAAGAAGGAAGTAATGTGATGATGATAACAGGATCGATATTTAAACACATAATTGTTATTTCTTTTTGTTTAAAAATAAATTCATTATATAACATACATCATTTATATTATACATAGCTGTAATATATCTGTTATCGAATTTTTTCCCAACAATTTATTGCAGCCAGAGCTAGAGTAGAAGAATTTATATGTAAATTCTAATAGAGCATTATAATTGACATCACATTGTTTACACTCCAAAATTTTAATCGAAATTTTATTTATCACCCGTTTCAGATAGCACTTATATTTCCTCGCCTATATGATTTATTATAGTATTAATAAATCTAAGACACCTCAAACATGAATGGAATTACGTGTGTTCAAGATAATAATAAAATAGAATTTAGCCCTGAAGCGTTCCGGGCACAAGCTATAATAAAAATTGTTCGTTGAGAGTTGAGACTATCTTTCGGACAATCGAGGCCGAAATCAATTTTAAACAAACCAACCACCTACAATTATCATTGAACAATGCGTATCTAAGGTTTAAATTTATCGACCGATCGCAGCGCGTATTTTATATCTTGTGCGAGTAAAGTGAGATGGTGAATATAGTTTCAGTATGACGTATCAGGAAATAAAAAGAGTTAATAGTTCTGAACAATTAAAATGCTAAATGTAAATTTTAAATATTCGAAAGATGTCGAATACTACACAGTAAATCTACATGGTACCTTTATTCCTTTAAATGTGCTTACATTATGCATTTACGAATACTGATTATAAATTAATACAGTAGGACATTTAATATTTGTCAAATGATATGTAAGAACCTTCCGGGATATTCAATCTTTCATGAAGTACAAAGTCTACACATATCATAACTTGGCTATACTATCGTCATACCATCGCTTATAACCCTTTCCATCAGAAAGCTAGTCCAAAGCTCCGATCCGCCCATTGATAAAACGCCTAAACCAATGTTAGAGGTCACTCCTATCTATAGATAAATAACCGACACTTCTTTCACAGGAGATACAATCGCGATGATTTGTCGATTGTTCAACATAAATATTGATATTAACATTCATTTACGATATTTATCTTGAGCTTACGTTATGAATTATTGAATCGCGTACGTTTCACTTAATTTGTTTTTCTATTTGTTTTGTGTGGATGTGTTATTATACTATTATTATTTATAGTGGGAGAAAGGTACTGTTTTGAATTTTTTTTTTGGCGCGTTTTGTATGCTTTACTTAAATATCAAATAAAAATAAATACGATGAATCGATGCTGTAAATCCATTTAGATTATATTTTATTGAAAATTACTCTTTCTTTACAGATTTCAAATAAAAATGTAAGTTAAAAAGGAAAAACTTGGAAATTGTACAAGATTTATAGCCAAGTCAGACTGGACCCTGCGGCCGCGAATAAAATTAAAATTGATGTCTGCGTAAACTTTATTAGCAGGCCCTAGAAAATTGTCAATAAATCCTGTTACATAGTCTGAGGTATATACCGTTATAGCACGTGTGTTATCACTAAATCTAGCAAAAGTAAACTGAGGTAGGAAATCACTTCGACGCTTCACCTATAAAGTAAAGTACCTATCTAGAATTTTACTTCCACGTTATCAATTTGGCGCCAAAATCTAGCTTTTAGTTTTTTACCTTAGTATTGAAACACAAAAATTAATTCATGATTTATAATCCTTCTTTGAAACATACAGTATTTAAAATAAGCACATAATTAACAAAATAATACTCTAAAATTGTTAGCAAAATCTAAAAATTAACGAAATTGTTTCTTTAAAAATTGGAAGAGTCCTTTCTATGTATCTCTTACTAAAACAACTAAATGTCAAAAGATTATATTATTACCGATTTAGATAGAACTTTGAAATAGATCTCACAGATAAAAAACGAATTCAAGATACGATAGTCCAATATCTTTTGTATAAATAATATCCTTATCAGACGAGAGGTTGTTAAAATTTCTTTTTCTTTTATTGTCTGAGAATTATACAATAAAATAGAGATAGAAGTTTGAACTATAAAACTATTTTGCCGTAACTTGATATCGCGGTGTCATTTAAATTTCGCACAGCACATCATAGGACTAATAAAAACATTTATTTGTGATACCTACATTCCTATCTGGAACAATTTCTTATTAACTACATCACTTTTACGCGCTCTTTATACACTAAATATTATGCATAATTTAGTAGTTGAAACAATATAAAAAAGCATTTTCTTCATCTACGGTATACTGTGATAAAAAAAAATGTTCTTATTAAATTACTTAACAAATATTTATGAAGACTGGTTTGTGAGATACTGTTCTAAGCCAGATTGCTTATACCTACTTCTATATCTACAAACTATACACACACAAAACTATACCTACATATAAAATATATTATAAGCATTATAATGTATTCTAGTTGTGAGTGCTTCAATTTGTAGAGTAACAAATGGTTATATAAGTTAGCTTTCTGACGAATGCCCTGCGTAGCCGCGGGGTATGCGTTCGATAAAACTTGATGCAAAACATCTCTCACACAGATTATTCCACAACCAGCATTACCACATGAACCTCCATTTATCGTGCAAGTAATTAAGACGCAGCCTTTAGCTTTAATACGAATTATTATCTGGCAAATAAATAAATATGTGTTGATAGTGCGCGTTGGTTTCTTTTAGGATACGGTGGTTCAATTGGTTTGTGTTTTTGGGAATTTATCTGACAATGAAAATAATATTTGAGGCTTTATTGTTTGTTTAATTGACAGCAGTCTTTAAACAAGTCATATTTAGTACAAGCATCAGTTTGATAAATAAAGGAACTCCTAAAAATGCGTTTTGTATAAATTACATATAATATAAGTAAGTTGATGCGTTCTACTTCTAGTTTGAAAATTTATCTGCAACGATTTAGTTATCATACCAATCTTATACCAACTTTGTTACCAACACATTATCGCGTGTTTACTTCATACTACCTATTAAACATTAAAACTATATTACCAGTTAATTCAAACACACAATTTATGTTGCGTTACCGTGCTAAATGTGGCTCCGACGTTTATTAGTGCTTGCAGGTTTATTTATATCAGGCTCAGCAAGTAGCAGAGTGACGTGTCACCATCGCATGTTCCGAGGGAATATATAAATCTTTAAGTAATGGCCGTGGCTTTAAATGAGTCCGTAATCATTATTAGTTTATAGAATTTTTTACGCTCAATCAGTGATACTAAACATGCTACGATTTCTGAGAACAGCCCTGTTTTTGCTTGTATAGAAATAGATTACGCTATTTCTACACAAGCATAGCACTTTGTATATCATTAAGACAAAACTTAAAGCTCAAAGTCAACTTTACTAGCTTTAACAGAAAAGTACCTACCAATTTTGCATGACATCTTCCTTCACCAACCTGTTATTTATAATATAATCAATCAATTATCTAAATATTTACCGCAAATCTTGTACTATTTTACACATTAGAACTAGACATTAATTAACCTCAAAATTTCGCCATCATCCTCTAATTAAAACTTCTCTTACCTTTGTTCCAGCATCCAAATCATACATTAAGTTAATCCCTTTATAACAGGATTCGAGTGACGTGATCGCATGTCCGCCGCGAATATATCAATCGGGTAATGGTCACTTCTAAATGAGCGTACTCACTGTGTGAATGTTAAGTACTTTAATTACTGAGTGTGCCCTCGGCTTAACAGATAAACGCATTTATCAATTCGATTCACGCAGTATTTGTGGCGATCTTGCGGATTAAGGTTTGTGGTGTTGAATAATTTTGTGTAGTTTGAATGAATGTGGATAAAAATATTGCGAAAATTGTGTTGTACTCTTAAATGGGTCACTTTAATTTAAAAACAAATTTTTACTTGTTTAATTATTATAACCCTATTTTCTCTCATAAACTCAAGTTTTTTAATATATTTTTTATCTGTTTTACAATATTTTTTCCTTCATGTCTTTTCAATTCTACTCTCTGGACACGCGTCCAGTAAAACGTTACTTTGAACCCCCAAAACAGGTGAACTGTTTGTCAAAACGGGCCAATAAAAAGAGGAACAACAATTCATATCCAAAACACATAAAAGCACTAAAGCGTACCCGTATCATTGACTCCCAACTACGGCCATAGGTCGACGTCAGATTATACTCAAATATTTACATGTGTACAATAGAAGAGAGATAAAAGACTCGGCTTTTACAAGCAATTTAAGGTTATTTATCACGACCGGACACCCGGCTCGGTTTTGGTGAGTACAGAAGCAAGTATCGCTTTCATATCATACATCATAAATGCATTTTATCCGAACTCCGGACTGGGAGGTCCTTCCCATTCAACTCGCTCTTTATTGTGCGTTCCCTACACTTACATAAATATTATAAGAATGTTTGATTCTATTTATACGACGCCCTAAATCATTGAAGGTTGCCTAATCTCGATTTTATGAATATCGTAAATTAAAATTTGATTTTAATAACTTATTTACTTTTTGTAATGTCGTGTATTTTTTGGAGATTATGCTCATCTTTTTGATGTAAGTGAAAATAATTTCTAGGTATTAATCATTCTTAAATAAAGTTCAATAGTGAAGTAGAAAATTAAGGTATTAAACGGATTATTTTGAATTATTTGTGTAACAGATAAATAACAATATGATTCAAAATGTCACAAACATAATATAGTGTGGGTACGAAAACTTTCGAAAGAAATATTTTTTATTCATTGGAAAGTCATAATTTTCCACATTCATGGTATGCGACATCTTACCATTTTATACAAGTTCATTTAATAAAAATATGAAGCAAATTATATCTTACTGTCTCAAAATAAAACAAATATCGCATTAAATAAAAATTTCTTATATATATCTAAGATATCTGATAAGACACGTCGTTGGATAAGACATTAAGAGGTATAATATATATAACAAATAATAATATTATTTGATTATTAAAACTAAAACAATCCCCAAACCTATAAAGGTATATTATCCACACGAAACACCACAACGTTCAATGTAGGTTCAAAATAAATACCCCTTTATCGGGACAGATAATTTTTATTTCGCTAAGTACAAACTTGACGCGTTAGACGTGAAACCCGTTCTATCTGGCAATAAAATGTTAATAAAGTACGTAAATCAAGATAGCGTCAATAGTTAAGGGACAGACGTAATAGTTTCGAGGTGAGGAAACGGCTTCACACTGACTGGACATAACTCTTGGCGCTCGCGCTCTTGCGATCCCGGATAGGGTTGCCATGTTACATTTAGAAAAACGATTTCCAAAACTCAAATGTTAAGAAATTCGTGAATCGCTTCGACGGTATATTTTTTACAGTAGGTATATTTTATTTACAGTTAATGTGATTCAGAAATTTCTTTATACAATTTTTTCATAAATAGTAAAAACATTGTCACTCGATATCCGATTGATTAATCCGATGTGATGCTGAATATTTCATTACAATTAATTTTATAATTTATAAAATAAAAATAAATTATACATCCTTACCTTCTTTCTTTCATTTGTATTGTTCTTAGAACACTTAAAGCCCATTCTTTAGAATTTAGATTGTCGCTTCTGTTAAAAAAATATTCCCAAAATATCTCAAAAGCACCATATAAGTGGACACCGTATCAATGAATGTTATTTTAATTACACTTACAACGCTGACGTGTAAATTCACATTAGACGTGTTAAATAAGAAAATATTACGACATTCAGATTTTTAATTACTTTTTAGTAAACAGACTTGTTAATTAAAAACCCTAATTCGAAGCAGTTTATTGTGACAACTGCGTGAAAAATAAGTTTCATTAATTTTAACTGTACGCATTTAACATTTCTTGTGAATAGCTGATCTTTTTTTGTAAAACCATTTGATATAAATTACGTTAGTATATCTATATACCTATATATCACAGAGGCAATCAATATAATTCGTTAATATTGTTATGAGAAACGAATGATGAAAAAGTGATATGGAAAAGCCTTTTTTATAGCGATCACATCAAAAAAATTTTAACACTTACAATTTTTTTATTTAGATAAATGTGAAAATGATTTCGTACATTATTTTTAAATTAGCTGCTAATAATTACAATACGTCGAATGTTTAATAATATTTAGACTTCATTAAACAACTTTTAATGAAAATTAGTATTTTATTCACGGTTAATCATCCTTAAACATTGAAAAATCATTGGATTAAAAACAATACTACAGAGGTATCATAACGAATATCCTTTTATAAGGCAATAATAAACGATAGATGATACACATTACACATTCTTAAACCCATTTTATTATAAATGACTTCGTCGGCATTTTGCCAAGGATTACGACATTATTTAGTAATTCAATTTACATTGCGGCATTTGTTAGAACTTATATTATACTCTCCTCATATAAAGAGCAATGGAATGTGTAGTAGATTTTTATGGTTCTTCTCGCGGCCGACACATTACAAAGTCATTGAAAAGACAAAGCTTTGCGGCAAGGATTGCACCAAGATTGTATAAATTGAAGTGTAATAAATCACACGTCACCTATAAAACATAAATCAGTATGACATAAAATACATTTATATTGTTTTCACTTCGAAATGACAATAAAACGTTTTAAATTCATGAGTGATTTAATATGTCCACCGATAAATGTAAAGATAACATG
This sequence comes from Colias nastes, assembly GCA_907164665.1. Lineage (NCBI taxonomy): Eukaryota > Metazoa > Arthropoda > Insecta > Lepidoptera > Pieridae > Colias > Colias nastes. The sequence continues at coordinate 53,227 of CAJQZM010042248.1, read as the reverse complement.
GTTTTAAATTTTACGTTAAAATTATTTGGATGGATTTTTATTGACAATTACGAATTTAATGGACGCAACACTGTGACGTTAATATTTTTAATCGAATACAAATTTAAGAAAACCGTAATTTATCTCGTTTTATAGACAATTACTTTTTAATCTAGAGCATCGTTCGATATATTATTTTACACATTTCCACTGATTCATCAAATTTTCTTTCAACTCTCTATTCAAATAATCGAAAGCTTAATACAATAATTATTCATTCGCAAATTTAGTAGCAAATAAGGTGGATGGAATTATGTAGCTTTCTCAAATTCTTCTTATTTTTATTTTACAGCATTCCACATTATAAATGGAGGTTTTAATAACATATTTTGTTTCCATCCACTTTAGAGTATTTTACCAAAAATTTTACGATGAAATTTTAAATGTTATCGCTTTTTCGTATCAGTAAATAAATCTTGAGTTATTGTTTAAGCTGTGTGTTTTAGTCATTAATTTTCAGGTCGATGGCCAACGATGTCTTTTGAGTTTTAGTTTCAACTATGACAAAACCATACGAATCAGATTTTATGAAAAAAATAATAAATAATTGGACTAGGCTTAGTGCCTTCAGTAGGTACATGCTTTAAAACGCAGTACCTATTTATAATTTACGTAGATATATTCTAGCAAAACTACTCGAATATTGGTTAAAATTCGAGAAACATCATGTCTACGTATATGAGACATTGATTTGTCGATAAGAGCTAATGTAAAGGCTCTTATTTCATTTCTCAAGTTCTATAGATCCAATCGATTTTTTTTTATTTCAAGTTAAAAATGAGAACAGTTAATTATGCAATGCACACTATTAAGATTTTTTTGTATGTCATATTCAAAACACTGCGTAACCTATCTCTAATCAATCCTCAACATTCATCATATTTACATTTTCAAATCAAAATAAAACGATAAACACATTTTATCTCCGATCTACAAAGTTATTCCTGTTCATAAATATTCATATTTAATTAATAGATATTACTAACATTCTGAGAGTTCCTGCGGCTTCAGGCGTTTCAATTATTTGACTTATATGCGAATTAGCCAGTATCAAGATGTAATAAAATGCAAGGCAGCAGGCACCACTGGGTGGCCGCTTCTTGTCTTACGATAACTTATCTTTAAAATCGATCCGCCCGATAAAAAAGGTATGCTGTGGATCCGTACCGGAATGGACAAAGAGTATATTTCGTTTTCAAGGTGTTTGGGGCTTTTGTATTGCAGAATTGTATCAAAACACATAAACAAATAAAATAGGGTTCATCATTTAAAATTAAACTAAACAAAGGAAAATCGTGAAATTTTTTGAACAATTTTCATAAATCGGACAGTGATTTTCTTTACTCTTGTGTTCAAACATAGAAGATAAAAACTCTGTTTTTTTCACTGAAGCAAACATGAGGCGAATATGAATCAATGTTCACAATAAAACTGCCAATAGACTTACGCAATCGAGCCTTAAATAATAAAAATAAACGCATGTCCCGCGAAGCAATAACGTAAACAATTTTATTGATACATTTGCATCTGTATACGATCCAATATATTTCCTCAACATATTACCATTCCACTAGCAAGCCGGTTGAATTCTTTAACATTAACTTCTTAACTTACAACCGTGTAAATTACAATAACATTTAGCTTAGAAAAATCTACGTTTATTTAGTATTATAACTGTTATAATTATTCCATTTGAATTACATTTTAAGAGCATTCTACATCGGAAATGAATTTAATTATAGAGCACTATTTCTTTATAAATGTTGTCATGTTCTCACATACATTCGAAGTTGTAATTCTAATGTAATGAATATTCATAACTTTATACAGAATTCATATATATTTTATATTATATTCCAGCTTCTCTCTTATACTGTGAATACACACACACTACAAAGCTTATGCAAAAAGAAATTGAAAACAAATTAATCTCGTGTTCCTTTAGAACAATTCTCTTCAAAATTATCGCGTAATTACAACAGCAATGATCCTACAATCTATTGGTATACAGGTAAATATTTCTAAAATATAACCTTACACTTCATTCACAAAGTACCTTAGACATTATTACCTTTACTAAAAACACCTAACATCATCAGAAAATCTTTACAATATCATGTATAACATAACATAGAACAACTACAAGATCAAACAACAAGTATTAAGCCTAAAGAACAACGACACGATTCAAATATCCTGATTATATCAAAACCTGACTGACACAAAACAATTAAAACATCATCTTATTTAGCGGGTATAAATCACACGGAGCCGTGATCTGGTCCGCTCTCATTGTGCGTAATCACGAGTGTTGGAGTGCTCTTGAGTAATGGCGTATTGTGTGTGTCCCACATCTAGGGGTCAACGATCACGCAAATGTCAAGATCGCGCCTAGATTCGTGTGCTCTTGTTAATAAGATTTGGATCGGGTAAAATATACCCGTTATGTTTGATTATTGTAATAACTCTCCATAATTAATTATAATTAGGTAGATATGTGAAATAATATTAAATAATGACTCAGTGCGCACACCCTATGTACCAACATCAAAACTATATTTTAAATTCTATTACTAACTACCATATTATAAATATATTACCATAATAACATAATTACACTATTCTCTAACAATCGTGACCACAACAAAATCTAATTTAAACCGATCGCACTCGCAACGCGTTGAAGTTATTTACTCCCGACAACCGCTAAGCGCTAGTTTTTATTATGTTCGCCCGATAAAACCTCCGTAATGGCTAAATACCTAAGATGGTATAACGAAATGAAATGTCGATAGGAATAGTAAAGTACCCGGCATTGTTTGTAGCTCAATGACAAGAATGAATGAAGTAATCTCGGAAACGGTAGATGTTATTTATACTATTCCATAAACGACCATTGAGGTTGTTAAAGCTTCTGTTCTCAATTTAAGGCTGCGGCGAACAGATTGCACGTTTCTGGTAATATCATAATAACGGAGCTTTCAAGACAAGTACTGATGTAGTAGGGAGTTGTTTTGAGTTATCTAAACATTGTATAATTTTTTGCGTTTAATTTTTCGCGAGTAGGTACTATTCCATATTCTTTGTAAAATATCTACTTTAAACTTTTTGGGAAACTTTATGTAATAAAAGGATATTGACTGTTAAATATGGAAGTCTTAAAACAATAGCAAATGTTTATATCATAATATATTGTGTTAAAATTAAAATTTATTCGAAGACTATGATTCATATTTTTAAGCCTTTTTATTTCATTCTAATATTTCAATTCTTGTTAGTAAATATGTAATGCATTATATTGTGTAATTTATACATTTAAAAGATTTAAAATACGTCTAACTCGGCCTTAACTCGGTAGCTAAAATGAGCTGCGCTTATCACTACTCGGTAGTCGGTTATCACGCGACGATCTCACGAAAACCCCATACAGAACTACACCTGTCATAAACGTCGGTTCATTGAACTATAACTCCAATTAGTTATGGCCATAAATGCTTGGAGATGTTTAAATTTCATTGTCAAGGTTTTTATTTCTTGAATTAATAAAGGACTTAAATGTTTGCGAATTCTTATAAACTAAACAAAGCAAAACATCGCATAGGTATTGAAATAAAGTTGTCTAAAATTGCCAGTTGTTCACAAAAATTTGATATTTCATCAAATTTGACAAACTTCATCGATTAGGACTAGGTAATTATTATTCTGCCACAATTAGAAGATATTTTTCATATAAAGAACTTTCATATTATTTTATCTAATTCTATTTCCGAAAGTTTTGTCTAATTCCAATACAAAAATGATAGGAAAATTACGAAAGTCCATGAACCATTGTCTACACGCATCACATCTTAAATCTAAACTTACACATTAAGTAAATAAGCCGCGGGATATTTGGTTATAAGTATCAGCTATAACACATCCTCGAGTGTCCAGAACACCATTATTATCCGATACGAATCTACGATCATTTAGTGATATACATTATATTAAATTACTCGTTGATAAAACACGTATTCTATTTCGAAAAGATATTGTTATGGGCGATATGGGATTCAGTATTCATTTCAGAGTCGTTTACGCGTCAACATCGACTAACAATGGATTGGTCAATTAAGAACACGGAATGCATACTTTATGGTTACGAATGTCGCTTTCGAGTATCTTTTTACTTGATCTTTATCGTTTTCAGTAAAGAAATGGGTGAGGATATCGATTATTGTAAATACATAAAAGATTTGGCAAGCGATTAGCAAGTCATTAAGGTTTGTTGAAGACGCAGTACGGTTTGCGAAATAAAAATATTTTTGAAACCAAATCCACATGTATAAAATACAAAAATATCCACCTAACCATCAACTACGTCATACAATATTTAATCTGACCGTAAAAATAAGATTTAGTCTATCCTTGCTATAATCAACAGTCCATCGACCGTTCTAAAACATTTTACACTAAATTCGGAATAAACCCTTTCCTAAATCTATTACGACCAGGCACATACATCACCAAGAATCGAAGGAAGTAATTGAAGGTCCTTAAAAGGGCAAGAATGTTCATGCATGCTTCACCAGGTTGCGTGTGGAGCCTCGACTGGCATTCGCTCGTGAAATATCATTGTGACCAGTGGCTTAGAAGAGCCCTAGATTATTAATCGGTCGTCTAGTTGCATTTGAAAGTGGTTTGGACGATAGAATCGTGAAAATACATTTTGTAAAATAATGTTGTTGTTTGGACAAAAAATACTATGGCTGCAAAATAAATGTTTCTTTCTTTCTGTCTTTCAATAACTCGTCTATCTGTCTTCACATATCCAAAAACACCATCAAAGCTTTTCTGTATCCATGCAATGAGATCATGAATGTAAAAAATGTTTAATCTTTCTTTAACATTTGATTTAAATATATATTGGGACAATTAAACTAATTAATTAATATACAAGAACAAGCTGGACCATGCATATGCGCTAATAGAAATAAATACATTTAATATCTGTAATAATTACAACACAGATATGAATATTCAAAGCTCTGATGCCATACATTCTTGTTGACACTATCTCAATGTCACGTCAATTATACGTGACCCATTGTCACGTTTGATACCAAAACACGTGGTACCGTCCGGTGAAACCCTAAACCGACATTCACGTAGTCACAATTTAAATCATAAATATAGGTACGTAAAGTGAACATTTCTGTTAATCTTCGTGTGATAACTAAATCCTAAAATTACTTATATAGCTTCGTCTGTCTTAGGAAAAATCTTTTAAATATGAAGTCTGGTTTACAATTAAATATTATTAGACTCAGGAAGGAGCATTATATTTTGGTAGTAGTCATTTAGTAAACTATGTATGAACACCTTCAGATATAAGGCACAAAATACTTGTTCTTGTAAATTGGGAGTGCACAATTGATTTAAAATCATATATCTTTAAAAAAGAAAGCTTATCTAAAATCGCGTACAAAATCTCAAAAATAAATAAGCCATTGTTCTTCCGACGCATAAATCAATATGACATCTATCTATTGCATTTTGCGGTTAATAGCTGGTTCTAATATAATAATATATTCGTGCCATTCGAGGTATAAATAGAAAGCGAACCGTAACTACCTGTACTAAATCACTTATTACGAAAATTTGTCACTATATACAACGGTATTTATCTCTATCTTACAAATAACACAACATTTATCAAAAGGCATAAATTCAGTGTTTCGATTATCAATACATTATATAATTAACAGTAATTTTCAAATATATTCACTGGAAGATATTCGTAATTGATACAGTTAAAATTAATTACTCGAATGGGACAACGAAATTCCTGATATGTTTCTCGATTACAATATTACCAGTAATTACTTCTATTACAGAGCAGTTAGTATCAAATATTTTACGGAACACCTATTAAAAACCATGTAATCATTATCAGAACATAAAACTTTACATTAACATTAGTCTCTCATTAATTTCTAAATGTACGCTTAGGGGCATCTTAAATCTTGAAACTGACGCTCATGTGCCATGAACAAAGAGTCATGACTCATCATTATACTTGGTATTTCATATATTTGAATGTTTAGAAAATTTAGGAACGAATATGATTTATAGTTCGTTGAAAGAACAATCGAAAGTAATGCTTACAAAATACATATTTAGTTATTATTAATTCATGTGTAGATTTTGAATTTCAACCATTTCTACTTCTTATATTTTAGGACGACAGTAAAGATGTTTTCAATTTTTAATTTCTAAAGTTTCATTCATATGTGAACCTACCTAGAACAATTGAAAAATTATATCTAGGTATAGTAAATGCTGCTCTACAAATTAAAACTCTTTTAACTTTTGACTGAGCCTGACTGTACTAAATAAAATGAAGCTTATAACGATATCACGGCAATAGACGTGCGGTCAAAATTCGCATTGAGTTTATTAAATTATCGCACATCTTGACCCTGAATTTGATTTACCGTTCGGTACAAACCACAAAAGCTACACCGGACATAATTTACCTTCCCCACAATACTTCTAATTAAGACCATTCCTCACGGACTATGTACTCACTATACAAACTGGTCGTTATAAATAACTTGGAACGTATATCATGCCTTTTTCCAGCTACCCGATGCGCAGGACGTAAATATGAATCCTTATTTACTGGGGTTAAGATTCAAGTTGTTCTCAGTTCGTCTATTGTGTTACAAAAATAAAAGATTAGCTTTTGTTAAGCATGAACGCCAAAAGGTTGTGAAGTTGGTATTTATCAGACGCGTGTCAAAATGGCTGTGTCGTGTTAAATGTTTTGAGTATTCATATCGTTTAATTAGTTTTGCTTATTATGAATGAATATGATAAAAGTGAAGTGTTTGTTTACAGTCTTACTTAAATTTATAGTTTACACGTTGATGTTATTTTTCTTTCTCTACTTATCTACTGATAAAAATAATTAATTTTGCCCTCACTAAATCATACGATAGCATCGTCAGGATGAACTTAGAAGCTTAAAATGTGCCAATTACGTGCATCTTATAACTAATTACTAAGTTTCTACAAAACCCAATCAACATAATATCATTTTAACAAACACATCGCAACATGTAGCTTTAAAATTTCCATAATATTGTAAAAAATTCCAACTACTGAACAGTCAATATTATATTAAATGAAGATGGTAATTTACGCGACCTGCTAGATCGAGTTCATATTACGTTCTAGCAAACCTCGGTATTCGAGATCTAGTTTCGAAGGCACAAGCTTCCTCATCCAATAACTACGCAACTTTATGGAACTTTTACCCGCATTTTAATGTCTAGCATTTACCTTATCGCTGGATCTAACTCGTTTACATTTGTAGGTTTTACGTGTTTTAATGAGCGCTACTTACGTCCCAGAGATATAATGTCGGATGTAAGATAATTACATTCTTATCGGCAGTTTAATGTACGTATAATAACGATATGATAGTTAAAATTATCTTGTTTAGATTGTAAATTACTTAGTAGCATGATCACAGGGCCACAGCTGGGTTGTACTGTGCAGGAATGAAACTGTTTAAAGTTCGATATTAAACACTGGTAGTATCTAGGGTTGTTATGATAAGAGATATAAATGGTAGTATTTACAATAAAAATTTTTACATTGTAGTTTTTAACTTAAAATTTATAGTGCATTTCTATGTAGAAGAAAGCGACTGACTTACAAAATTAATCGATACCACATCCACTGCGAAACTTATAAACTTTTTGTCAGTAATCGTCCCCTAACTTCATGCGAATAATTAAGATACTTCGATCTAAATTAAGACCAATCCAAGATAGTCAAATGATTATTTAATTAAACGTAAAACGCTTAGTATTTGCGTATTTTAGTAAATGACTTGGAATATAGAAGTACCAATAATGCTTTCAACCACGCAAAGGGTTCGTGCAGTGGGCGCATTAGTCAAAGCTCATTTAGAAGTACGCGGCATCCAACGCTATTTTATTGTTCTGTATTGATTCTAGTGACGAGCCATACCTTCTTAAATTGGTTGGATTCTTTCAGCCTGTCTCATTAAAATGTGCTCTGATAGAAGGCCGTAGGCAAAATTAGATCGTTAAAACAAATATTGACGACTCTATTATATTTTATATTTATAATTGGAATTGCAAAAACTAATTACATACTTACCTAGTATCAAGATTATTATCAAAGATTACTATATAATAGCCTACAGTGAAAATTAATCTAACAAAGTTAATCTAAATCAGCTATGAAAAGTGATAATTTATTAATAATTGAATATTTAACTATAATTAACAGACTTAAAAAAAGGAGAAGGTTCTCAATTCGGCTGCTATTTTTGTAGTTGTTAATTCCAAAATAATTTAAAATCATACAACATTAAGTAATGAAGTAATTGTACATATATATTAAGTATTAAAATACCAATAATAAAGTCATAACAACATTTCATTCAACATATTAACAACAAATCATTTATCGATAATGTATCTTACTATAGTCGCTCCACAGTATTAAAAATAAACCCTTGAAAAGTTTAATTACGTTTCAATTAACATTTAGCCGTAAGATAAACAATAATGAGGTTGTAGATCAATTGTGCGTAAGCCGAGTGAAAAGCTGACAGCTATTAATATGATAAAATACATTCATTGCGTAAGACCACCATTTTAATTGTACAGAAACGATTTCTCTTTTACTGAAACATGTTTATTTGAAAACCATAATCTTTTTAATGTAAGGCTTGACAATAAAACACCAAAGAGGACACGAGTTAAGAAGTTAAATACTTTATCACGGATCATAAATGCGATTTATTCATTAGTAGGTAAGCTATTACACTACCACTGTATCTTGTACATTCAAGAATTTAATACATACCTGGTCACACAAATATGAAGAACAATCTCTATTTATAAACGAATTATTATTAAAATTTGTCCAATCCTAAAACAGGAAAACACAGTAAATAATTCTACCGGCAACGTACATCGTATTGTATTTCAATTCTCTCCCATTCCAAAGCTATTCATAACCACAGAACCATTGGAATAAGTAATAGGAACATTAGAGAAACCCTTTGAAAAGTTAATAATGTCTCAATTAACATCTAGCCGTAAGATAAGTAGTAATGAGGCTGTACATCAACAATGCGTAACGCAAGTGAGCGAGCGGTTAGCCATTAATATGATTAAGTGCGTCTATCGATCTAGCAGACCACACGTAAACATACCTGGGGGAGTTTACATGTATGTTTGTGTTTTACATGACAATAATGACTCTTAAGTTTTACCGATTACGAAAATGAGGAGGCTTCATTATATTGTTAATGAAAGTTATCTTAGAACTTCGCTATTAATAATCTGAAAGGACTCTACTGGTGGAACCAAAAGAAATAAGAATCATAAGCAATAGCTTTATTTTACTTTAAATATATAACGTATGGCTTAATGAATATTTATGTTAATATTCATCTAAAACAATTTTAAAATGAAAGAGATTAAATCAACTGATTAAATAATTTTTTCCTTATTAATTTGTACTCAAAATTTTAAGTTTGATATAAATTTCGCAGATAAGTTAGAACTGAAAAGCCGTTTAGCGAAAACACTTTTCTGTAAAAGCCTGCCTACCCTCGCACTTACCTACAATCGCCAAGAAGTCACTATCAATTGCATAATGCATTAAAAACAATTTCATTCACAAACTTAACAACATCCTTCTTATCATAATGACTTCAATCAACTTTATAACCAAGCAATTACTGCCCTTCATAAACTATTTACGATATAATCTAAGGAATTGTACCCATATAAGATTAGTGAACCCAATTGACACTTATATAAAAATCATTAAAGAAACACGTACGAACAGTGAGAATCGGGAATCAATCATTGGGCCAGGTTAATGCGGATTAAGGTAATCCCTTCTCACGTGAAATCTTGTGAAAAGTTTTTTGCTTTTAGGCTGGCTATACGAGAACGATAGTTGGGCTATTTTTACAAACAAACTTGTGTAAAAGCTGAAACTGTCAAATGTACTAGTAAATTTATTAGAATATTAAAAAAAAGTATTAAAATGATCATTGTAACAGTGGTATCGTTAGTACGTAGGTACCTACGTACTATAGTGAAAAATTAGTTCCATTATTTGAAAGTAATTAGAAGATTAAATATGTTTTATTTTGCTTTTTTAGTTCGCGGCATATGTATAATTTCCTCTTTCCTCTATAGTTCTATACTATATACCTCGAAAAATCGCACTTATCTGTGTGTAAATCGCCCGACGTTCATAGCCCTACGTCTAACCAAAAACGGTGCACCATGATCATACATTAGCTTTACCAATTTGGCCCTACCAAAGTAGCTCACACGTTAACTTTGGATAAGCATTCGGATATGAGCAGCAAACAGTATTATTTGTTTGCCTCAAATGACCGTGAGAACGTGAAGTGCTGTGACATTAGAGAGCAATCGGCAGGTAAGTGAGAGGTCAAACAATTAATGCATGTCAAGTCGTCGAGAGGAAGTTGGCGTTACTGAGTCAATATGCGTTTACACAATTTTTTGAGGGTGTTTATTACGTCTTTTGTTTGATGTCGTTTGACAAAAAGGTCATGGAATATTACTAGAATAAATAAATGTTTGTTCAATTGTCCCCTTTTCATTATATTGTTGTTTTGTTGATATTGGTTCTAAAATATATCGTAGGTCGCTAAATCGCAAAAAAATGATCGGAAAATTCCATGCTTATTGAAATTTTACGTCTAAATTGTGACAAATAAAAATATGTACGGATTCATCTTTTTACATAAAGTACAACCCACAACGTATTGAGTTGAATATCTTTTAATATCTTTAAAATTAAACGTAATCAGTCTTAGATTCGATTCATTAAAGGTTAAATATACATTCACATAGGAGACATTATGCTTAAGGCGTATAGAAACGTGTTCATCAGCTCATACAATAAAAAATAGCTATCCAATGCAATGTTTACATATCCCCAGCAGATGAGTGTCGAAATATTGATATAAGTTACACTTAGGCGTATAAAAACGAAGCACGTTACAAATACAGGGCTGAGCGGGGTCAGGACTCATATTTTGAGAGATGAATCATTATTATCCCGTATAGTTCGATGATGTTAGTACAACCATCTATGTTAGGGCGCTTTCACACTGCCTTGTTATTATACCTAGATGATCATATTATATGTACCTAAATTGTAATGCAATATATGAACCTACTACTGCCATATCTTTATCGTAGACATAGTATGTTCATATATTGTTCTGCCTTAATGACCAGGGGGAAACATTCATAAGTAGTTCAGTCAATTGTTACATATTACTCAATGAATAAGATAATAAAAACCTGTTTTATATCTTAAACATTACCAAACCTATTTAAAGATATTAAAATTATACTTCTTTGAACGATTTTGATCTTATAATAATTATTGTAAACTTGATTAACTGAAATCCAATGTTTAGAAACCTTAAAATATTTGGAAACCAATTGCATCTTAACTCGTTTCATTTCTTCTTTCATTTCCATTCTACATCTCTAAACCTAAATATCCATTCAACCTTAACCCTAGAACACACTATAAACAAGACCTAAATAAGTCGATCATGTTGTAAACAGCGCCTAACCCCGGGTCGCGACACGGGCGCTCTCGATGACGGCATGGCCTATCTAATTTTATGACCAATATATTGTCATTAAGTCGATACTGATCTTGTTATACGCACAATAAGAGAAACATGCCTGCTACAATTTATATTCAAATGACATTCGCTTAGGGTCTAAAGAAATTTCTCACTCAACATGCTTTCCGTAATCCTGAGTTAATGTACCAAGGTGCCTCTCAACGGCTGGCTTTAGTTGCGAAACGTATGGTGTGGTGAACGATTTGAAATAGAATTCATTTATTTGAACATTAGGAAATAAAAAAGTATATCTATAATTTAGTTTAATAAGTAGGAATTTTTTTACCACATAACCAGTTCTTCAATAATAATAAAATAGATCTAGCCAGGACTATTTAGAGTGTCTTTATTCACATATTTAATAGAAGCTTCCGGAAACAAAGCCAGATCTTATGATTAACCAATTCAAAGGTTAAGAGGGCAAATATAACTAATGGGGTCAATCCAAGGAGTAATAAAAGGTCATATGTCATCCAAAATATTTTATTATTATAATGCATTTTGGTATTCTTACATTACATATGATTTATATTATATTTTAAACATACACCATCGACACACTTTAATACAAGATGTCAGTGATTTTCATTAATCATTTTTGAATTATTATGGAGTCGGGTGTTACAAGGAAAAAGCATTAGCACGTATTAGTGAAATGCATTGTATCAAAACAACAATGAACTTCGACTTAAGGTACTCATAAAAATAATTTTGATCGGAATACAACATCCAATTTACACGAAATATATAGAAAATCGTATTTCTTTTGTAATTGCAGTGTAAGAATTGAAAATAATATCGAATGGATTATATTGATTACTTTCATTATTACGGAGCTTTCGATTTTAAAAAATAAACTTTATTTATGACATAGCTTACAAAGGCCATTTAAACATTAACGAATAAAACAATTAAAAAAACTAGAATCGGTTATCGGATCGAATAGAAATACGTTTAAACAATCTGTAACTATTCATCTCAAAAGCTCATAATATGTAACAACTAAGATGCATTGTAACGCTAACAATTTAGTACACATAGAATATGAATTCAATAACTACATAATTAAGAATAAACACTTCCTAATCAGCACAAAAACAAAAACCAATTGATTTCCCCCTTCAGTGTATGAGCAATGCAGTTTTGGAAGCGTGCAGCGGCCATCGATTGCGATCTCGAGATTAACTGCGATGTGAAGGAGCTGTAATTACTCAAGAAGATTCTTATCGACGCTTTATTGTCCTTATTATACGCCTTTGTGCCATTATTGAAGATTTTACTTATTTGTATTGGAGGTGCAAGTGCGAGAAATGAAAGAAAATGCATTAAAATTATTTTAATGATATTTTCTTTAGTGTTGTAATTGCTGCTTTTATCACGAATAGCTGTAAGCATAAACAAATATATTTAGCAAAAACAAAAAAGCAAAATTTCTGCTAAAATAATTACTTCCTAGAATCTGTGCTACCTAAGAAGAAAACACATTTTTTTAATGCGGTTAATAAATTACTACTTACTAAAAAAACCCCAACTTTACTTATTCTGTTTATTAAATTACTAACTATTTGATTAAAAATTAAAGTTTTATATAGATTGGGCAAGTTTCTCAAACGAAATCATCTGCCATCTGCTTCGTCCAGTCATTACCATCAAAGCGACGTTTTTTCAATTGAAACAATTAAGGTCACTGGATCAAACGACAACTATCTGCTCTTCATTGGTGATATAAATTTTGTTCTTTGTTATTTTTATAGATAAAAGGCCTAAAGTTGTAGTAAATGATTAGTTGGGAATTAATGTTCAATTTATCTGCAAACGTAAGTAACATGTTTCTAAAAATGATTATTGTTTTTTAAACAGAATAGAATAGAAATAGGAATAAATATAATTTTCGACTGATCATTTTATTAAGTTACTTCTCTATTTACGTAGACGTGTAAAAACAACACATGCTAACTGTTCATATCAAAAGCATAGGTAATTTTTATTTATCATCTTATAAGTTTTCAAATTTATTATCAGATAGTATAAAGATTCATTTCTAGAGTATTGCCAAATTAGCAATGCTAATGTAACCTTGAACAAGGAAGAGATCTAGCTTTCTGATAAATTCATGTACCTAGATTAATATCTTATTTTGATACTGACACCATTCAATTATGAATTTAAGATATTGGCCTTTATCTTCAAAAGGTTTTCTACATTCGCCACACACTTTTTCCCAATTTAACTGATTGTGCCTGTGTTTTACAAATGCGTAAATACCTTTTTCACATCACCCATTACAAAACAACCTCAACCTATGTTAATAAGATCTTTAATTCATGAAACATATATCACAAAGCGGACACTACGATTAAGATACTATCATTTTATATTAATGAGCTCAAATGATATACAAGTACCGATGACAGGATATTATTTAGTCTCACAAATCAGATCTCGCGTTAGAAAGTATTGAACAAATGTAGCTCTAATGTAAATTTATGTTCGGGCCTTGTAGGTGCATAAGTCACCATTATAATGCTTGGTGTACACTGTTCACTATAGAATTGGTGCACCATAAGGCTATGCACACACTGTGTATACCTACTCTACATAGTGTTTCTGCAAGAATTATTCTAATTCTTTCTCCTACAGATTGATCCACTCAATTGATGTAACTTCATGATCCTATTATGCCCAAATAACTTTACATACTTACATAATTTACACAGTCTCGTCCCCTTCTCACGTTATGACAATTTTTTTCTTTGAACCAAAACTCAATTCTTCCCCTTCTTTATCAATGTACGTTTGACACGTTACGTCATGACGATTTTCATTCAAAACCCCCTAACAAATCCTACACTTGACCAAGGTTTGCTTAAAATCTTCCTACAATATGACGATTTTAAAACATACAAAATCCCCTAAAAAATTTATGACAATAATGTTCTCATACAGAACCCCTAAAGAATCCTCTACTAAGGTACGAAACAGGGCTGCGCGTGCGCTCGCGTGCTCGATGCTATCGGCGGACCACATTCATCTGCATCAACACGCTCGATTAATTAACTAGATAAGGGAACCTAATATTTTCAGATTTCGTCGTATTTCGTGGATACGTTATTGAGTTGGAAAAATAAACGTGCTGTTTGTTCGCATTTGAAAGAATAATCATTTTAGTAGATTGTGTGAAATTTACGTAAATAGATTCTGTGAAATTTTCTTAAATAAGAGAAATATACATCAAGCTACAAGTTTAATTACAATGTGAGGAAATTAGAACAATACAATGTTCATATTTTTTTATAATATGTTAGTAATAATGAAATCGAAACATAAAGAACTACTTCTGTAGTTCTAGTTTATAATAATATCTTTCATAGATTAAACTTGTTCTCATACACTGAGACAGGCCAATTATACTGCAAAAGAGCTTCAAACTACCAACAAACGAACGTATTGACCATAAACTATATGACAGACACCTGTAAAGATTTCTTCAATACTCAATACAGTGGACTTATTAGTAAAGCCAATTAAACTTTTCCAAAGCACACGGTCAAGAATTCAAATCGTCCAAATCAACATTAATTATCTAAATAATCGATCGCAGTCGTTACGTGATTTATCTACCAGTGATAAGATTTTAATGAAGTACTTTTATTGGGCAGACATATGCAGTTATCGAAGACAGATACCGTGTTGACTGGCTTCCTATTAAGTTATTAAATTAAAAATAAACTACAACCTTCAATCACACGATTAGCTACTCTAAGATTGAAGCGTTTGGGTGTATATTAAATTCTAGGGGCTAATTAAGGTAGATCATTCAGATTAGAAATTGGTAGATATCAGCACGTCATTCATTGTGAAAACTACTCACGATACTATATGATAAGATAAATGTAAGAGTCTGTATTGATAGGTAGGTGCTAGGCTCGTTAAAATGTTCTCAGCGCGACGACACATTAACTTTATTGTTGCTATAAATATATAAATAACTGTATATTTTTATGATCGGAGATAGGTACGTGTTGTTACGAAATGTTACAAGTACATATTGTATTTTATCAATGTATTGGTACCGTTGTAAAGGTAGCAAAATCTTGAAGGTTTCATAAAGGAGATTACGAAAAGATAGTTAAGTCTATTCAATCCTGTCCACAATCATGAGCTAAAAAGTAAATAGTATAAAAAATATCTCGAGTCGAACAGTAAAATAAAAATTTTGTTGGTGATCAAATTTTACCAAACTCACTAATCCAGACATTAGATACAAATATTACAAAGATATCCACAGCTTAGTTTTTCACATATCATACACACGCACGCAAATAAAGAAAGCTTCAACTAGCCTAACTCATTAAACGTATCTCCCGTGTTAGTGCAGGATTAATTAAACAAAACTAACTTCAGTAGAACGTGTAGAGACTAATGATCGAGAATGGCTTCATTTGCATCAAACAGCCGATCTTAATTACGGGAAAAGTACAAATTAAACAAAAATGAATGGGATCCGATCGGAAGGCTTTGAATCTAATGTTTAAATTAAAAATCTGAGGTCATTTGCTCGGGATATTCGAAAGGGGTTAGAATTCAGAATTCATTATAGTGGAACAGAGCCAACAGAATATAGGTACCTATATAGAGTTAGAACTAATTGACGGAATTGTTTTCCACATAGCTTTTAAAGGCTCACTATTTCACAAAGAGGTATTTACAAAAAGATGCCCAGTATTATTAAGTTAGTACGAGGTGGAAACTATTAAAATAAATATATACGTAAACTTATATACTTAAACTTTTCAAAACCTTATGCCGTATATAGGAGACACATATAATTCAATTCTACATATTATTATATTATATCGATTTTAAAAATACTTTACTGCTTGGTGGTACAAAATCTTTAATACGACATGTTTCCCTATAGATCGATATTAAAAACGCCTCTGTTTTGGTACCATTAAGTAGCCTCTTCATTCGATTGCATCGCGATATAAAAATAAATGCTAACCATCAATGAAACTCCCCGTTATAAACATAACAGTTTACGATATGTTAAATAGGCCAATTTCATGAATAATCATTGCTTGTGGTTAAACTTTATTGTAATTAGCACAACTTGATCTTGAACGTATTTATTGAGGCTCGTAAACTTCTAATTACATATTTTAATGAAATTATCTTTATATGAATTAAATTGTTACATGCTACAGAAATAATTGGCTATGTCTAAACGGTACTTGTAACTAAGAATTAAATCGTGTAGTTTATTTTTGTTGTTTGTTATTGCATTAATAAATTATATGACATAATATTACTCTAGTTTTCTTAAAGGAAAAATAAAATCACGTTAAATAGTAAATACGTTACATTTTAATCACCAATTTGATATCGTTTCTGTTAATTGCCACTACAATATTATAATAACAACAACAACTTTAATAATATTGTAATATTAAATTTTTTTACTTTTATGTATTTCTAACTCTAAATAACTAAGACGATGACCAGGAAATTTTTATAAATCTCTCACAAGCTCAAAGCTTTATTATCTCTATGCCATAGACTATTTTCAAGGAGATAGTCTTGTGACATTAATATAATTCTCGCCAACCATAACAATATCCCTTACACTTATTCACGGAAACAATTAACAGACATTTAATTAAGTATCCCCATTCAAGCTTCCATTATCCAAAGTATACACTATTATTATTTTCTAGTGCTTTATCGAGGTTTCGTGTTCCAAGTGATGGCTTATTTGAATAAATTGTAGAGTCGCACGTTGATTTATATCGAGACGTTAAGAGACATGAAATTGATGGTATCTGAGGTTTTGTCCCCAGGAAATGATCGTAAGCCGGACTTTATGGCCAAATCCAATGGACAATGTAGTCTAACCGCTGTTATATACATTGCGTTTTGTTTAAGTTATTGTAAAGTGTTATTGTTATTGGAGGCGCAGTGTAGTGTGTTGTGGACGGAAATTGTCGTAAAGTTAAGGTTAGGTGTTTTTCTAATAATGTGCTAAATTATAAAATATATTAGGTATGCTAATTTATGGCTGTAGCGACACGTAAAGCTGAAAAAGTGAATTGAAGACAGCAGTAGTGAAGAAGTTTCTTTGGAACAAGTTAAACTTAGACTATACAATATTGTTGACAAAATGCCAAAAAACGTAAAACTCGCCTATAAATTTGGTTAACTCTACATGAGTTTATGTTTGGAATAAAATATTGAAGAAATAATAAATATATAAAAAGATTAAAAGGCACAAAAAAGATCAAAGTATTTATCATTGTGTTAGCTAAAGGCCTTATTGGCTTGCATGTTGCGATGCGATGCGCACACGCCTCACTTTAAACGCGATATTTTCGTGACAGCCTACATGATTAATTTATTACCTTCAAACAGTATTTTACGACGTATATCCGATATAATGTGATGATAAAATGATTTATTCCATAGATCTATGTGGATTTATAGTTTTTATCTGACTGATCGTAGTGGGTTTTATTGCACAATATGTAACAATGTGATGTATTTGTTTATATCAATGGTTTAGATACGTCATTTTATCCTATCCTATCCTACTAATCCTACTTAATATTATAAATGTGAAAGTTTGTGAGGATGGATGTGTATGTGTATATTTGTTACTATTTCACGCAAATACTACTGAACCGATTACAATGTCACATTTAGTTTTATCCCGGAAATCTCACGGGAACGGGAACTATGCGGGATTTTCTTTGAAAACGCGGACGAAGCCGCGGGTGGAAAGCTAGTTTTCTACAATTTTTAGTTTTATGGGGAATTTTCTTAATTTAGAAAAAATACCATTTTGCTTTTAAAGTGGATATTTATTAAAGGAATGTAATAAGTTTTAATAAATATACCGTATACGTTACTAAGTATACTGCTTTACTTTGTATATATTTGTTTTATAGCAATAAATTGTTGTAAATTTTATAGTATCACACACCATTTTTCCTTTTAACACTACAAAATAATTTGGTTACGCTGTTTATAATAAAATTACTATAAAAATAGATAACAAATCTAATATTTTCGACTAACGCCAAGCCACTTTTACGGTCTACCGTTTTATTTTTATTTTACGACTTGTCATAATCGTAATTATAAAGAATGTAAAAGACAAACAGTCAACAAGTAAATATTTAATGACGACAGTAAATGTTACGGGAAAGTTTTGGTTGCACCTCATTAAGAAACTTACTATGGAAAAAAGGTAATTTCAAAGATGTTTATTTTTAAGTAGACATTTTAAAAATTATCTTTGTCAGTATTCGTAAAATGTACTTATTAATATTATAATTGTATGGAAGCATATTTGACGGTGTCCAATTTCAATCTTCTCAATAATATATTAGCAGAAAAGATTGTAAGAGCGCTCGTTAAAGCCTCTAACTCTACTTATACCTAGTAGTTTTTCTTTGTTCTCTGTTCAGCATATTCAAAAGCAGTATACGTTGCTGTATTTATAACTAACTAGCGGTCCGCCCCGGCTTCGCCCGTGGTACATATTTCGCAATAAAAGGTAGCCTATGTTCTTTCTCAGGGTCTAAAGATTGTCTGTGCCAAATTTCATCAGAATCGGTCCAGCAGTTTATTCGTGAAAACCATACATACATAATTACAAACCTTTCCTCTTTATAATATTAGTATAGATAACCTGAATCTTAAACCAGCAAATCCTATCAGCAACAATATACGAAACCAAACTCCATACTTTCGGGAACACTGTTTACAAATCACCATCCTATTAAAATTCCCGTACACAAACGAATAGAGACATTAATTTAACGTTACAATATAAACTTACCACCCATGGTCGTCGCCGAAATTATACGTTGTGTTGAATTATCACCATGATTAGGTTAATGGCTGGACATCGATGCTCGAAGCGAAGGTATTGAGACGTCACCTTTCTTTTTGTTTCGTCATACAAGGTTGTGTATTGTGTAAATAATTGAGCATTTGGAAAGACATGCGCGTTATTGATAGGGTCGAGGTTTTGTGGTGAACAGGTAGATTTGTAAAATTGGTAGTAGTAGGTTCTCGTATTAGCTGACTAGGAATTATAAATGTGGTAAAGTTCACGAAAGCTGTACGAAGTACGCAAATATAGGGTGATACATATAATTCGGATATACAGTTATATTCAGTCATAAGTGTATTTTGTATTTTCTTTCTAATAATTAAGACCTATCTAATTAATAACCTCTAATCTAATTAATAAAGTAAAATCCTAAATTGTCTTGACACCTTTAAGTTTTTTGTGGTTAATGAAAGCAAAGAAAAGACTGGTAATCTTTTTCGAATCAGGTTCCCACCCTTACCTGTTATAAATGTATGTTTATTATTATACAATAACACCAATAATATCAATTAGCAATAACTCAGTATGTAACAATTCATTAGAAAGAAAAATAGGGAATCACTCCGATTATCACCGTAACCTTAGCGTCTTTCATTTATTTTTATTTATAACACAAAATATGTAAGTTTTAACCATAAAGCTAATTAATTAATAGTGTTTCATGTCTCTGTATAGCTTTCTTTTGTCATTAACAATAATGAAAGATGTGATTGAAATAATTCAGTCTGGTATTTTTGTTTCTATTTATTAAAGACCAATTATTAGGCCTGTAAATTGCTTGTGGAAAAATCGTGAGTTCCAAACGTTGCCATTATTAAAAACGAAATCACATTATCTATGAACTTAAATGAAAACGCACACTAAACGTATCCATTATAAGTCAAGTGCACTTAATATTTTTAACGACTACAAATATTACTTTCAGAACTAATTATGTCTATAATAGTAGAGCCTATTCATTATTTTCTTAACGGATAATGATACAAAACTATTTTCTCATAATAAAGCCATAGAATTTGCCCTTGTTTTGTTAATAGCTATTAAAATAATTATCTTATGCAATTGTTTATTACAGTGCGTATGGTTTGTCTATTATTTGGTATGCAATTTATTGTTATAATTGATTAAACGTTTAAAGCCCATATACTTTAAACAAATTGTTTTCTTCGCGTGTACCTACTTTCTTTGAGCACGATTTTCTTTTAACGATTTTAATATTGAAAGTATATATTTACACAAAGCGAAATTGAGAACTTTTTCGTGTTATATTATATTATAGTACCTAAATAAATGCATATAAAAATGAAAGGGAGATGGAAGAATGAAAATTGATTGCTAACAAAACCTTAGGAAAGTTTCAAATATAATGTGTAGACACATGTGTTTGTAAGAACTTACTACATTGGTTTATGTCTACAGAAATTAAAATACATGAGAAACAGCCTTTTTAATAAGAATGAACCGATGTAATTTTTAGGATAAAAAGTTGCATCAAAGATCCAAACTGATTATTGATACCGCGATTTTCACATGATTATTTATCAACGACAAATAATCATATTTAATGGGCTTTAGTCCAAATATGACGACATAAAATGCATTACAATCCAGCAGACACAAGTCATTGCCCTCAAAATAAAAACAAAATGTAAACATTGTCGAGTAAAATCGCCGATACCTTCTTCGTTAACAATCCGGTCCATTTCAATATGCTTTTGATTCTTAATGATTTCGCTTCTCTGTTATTACCGTATTTAGAGAGCGGCGCCTTTGTACCCATCCGAGTTAGCTGTAGGGCTGTCAACTTTCATTTTTAATATAATATATTAGTGAACATTAGCAAAGAAATTGTATATTTTCGGTGAAATTTCCTTGATGTTGTTCTTGTTTGTGTAACTTGCTTAATGCAATTAACAATTTAATTTAAACCTGAAACAAAAATAATTAGAACTTTTTGAATTTCGATATTCTTGTATTGATACATACATGAGTACATAGTTACATACATATTAACAGTAATAATTTTCTAATTTAGCAGCACTTGGCAGCCCTATAGTAGCTGTCAAATTCAATACAGTCATTAATAATGTATAATTAAAGTTGATACAACATGTCGGTTATCGAATTTGCTACATTTATGTTCGATCCTTAACGATGTCGCCGAATGAGAGACTTTTTAATAAATTAATAATTTTTAATAAAAAGTCTCACGATGTAATATTATTTACACATAATCACATAGCCCAATTGGATCGGGCACTATGAATACAGATCGGCCATTTATACTAATAGTGCCCGGACTTATCGAATTGCCCGTAACATAATATATACTTACATTCATATAAATCGTGCAAGAAATACTATTGATGATGTAAAAAAGCCTCATACTTATTGTAACAAATTTCAAAATGAATCCAGAAATTCAAGCAGAACTAAACCTAGAAATGTTCTTGTAAAATGTCCCCACGACCACTCTTGCAAGATACATTTCAATGTTATGTAAATAATGCGCAGGATTCGATGCAAAGAGCTACTTACGAATCGCTCGATACTAATAGATACATACCGCCTTTCAATGATATTGTTTTTATTCCTTCATTAAAAGCTTAAACATCTCAATACGATTTAGATAATATACCAAGGTTTCAATAATATGAAAGTAGACAAGTATTTCGATTCTTGTTTATAATGCCAAATTTATGTTATAATTTTTAGGAAGTCAACAAGTAGGTATGTCAGTATGTCAGCTGAAAACGACCACCATCGCGCGCGCACACTAGAAATCAGACTCTACCTTAGCTTTAACTATACTAACAATTATACAATAATTAATAAACATACTTATATTGTACAAAATACAAATTTGTTAAAATATACATAGGTATTAAAGCTATGTAATAAGTAGGTGTTGAACGAGATGTTAAACATAGACTCTTTTTTGTCACCAAATTTCCGTCAATCGTCCCTAAATCCCTAATGTTCACTTACAACTATATTCAATATACACACATTAGTAGAACACACACACATGCAAGCTGCATAATCAGAATACAGAATAAATAAAGCCAACGCAAGTGGCATGCGCGGTCTTCAGAGATACCACTAGAGCAATTAATACCCCTAATGCTAACATCATTATTACCAAGTACTTAACATATATCCGTTGCATTGATTTGTGAGCGCCTCGCGCGCGATTAATCGGTGCAAGGCGCCTCTGATTTATACAACCTGGGTATACGCTTGCCTAGTAGTGCCTTAGGATACGTTTTTATTAGTATTGAACCTTCTTGTATGCTGATATATGTGTGATAAGTATTTTAGCCTATAGATAGGTTTTAAGGCAATAAATATGTGACACATTTAAAAAAATACCATAGGTAAGTCCAAAAAGAAAACCCTTATTTCATAGGTTACACGCTCAGTCTGGCGTCAGTTCAGTCCATCAGTTTGATCCGGCTTAGACTGATGCCAGAATGATGGATGAAAAACACGGGTATTCTGAACCATCAGTCCGTCAGTCAACCGGTTAGACGATAATTCTCCCGTCATTCTGAGCAGACTGATGGACTGAACTGACGCCAGACTGAGCGTGTAACCTATGTCTAAAAAAAAGCTCGAAACGCATGCAGTACCTATTCTAATAACTCCCATCTTATAATCAAAACGTTCCTTTCAAAACTTACATCAATCAACCCATCAAAACATTCTTAACCGCAAAACATTTAACATTAAACATATTTAAACAACGCTCTTTCCTCTACAAACTGATTTAAAACGTATACAAGTGGTTTCACGTATCACTCGATCAGCGGTATGTAAACGGTAGCAGTTATTTAACATGGCCGCCGCCCACCGCCATGATTTATCCAGAGCTGACGTCGGATTTAGCACGTTCAAATCCGCAAATCCGTGACGAAATTTGCTTCAATTCTGTCGTATAAATTCACACTTGTGAAACCCAGCAATTTGTCTCTGGTGGATATTTATGGGTAATCAGGATTGGTTGCTTTTGGTTGACTGGTTATGTATGTTTGTGGTCTCAAATAATAAACAGAGTTATTATTCTCTTAAAGGGTTCTATGATGAGTTCTTTTTCTATGAATACTATACTTGATACCTAGATAAAAATATAAAGGACATTCCTATCTGTAAACTATCCATGTATTTTATATGAATCAGTATGGTTCAATAGACTTTGCATGTTTAAATAAACATACACAGTGGAATATATTGTAATATATTACGGAAATTGTCTCTTACATTGTTCGTTACAGTATAGATTCGTATAGCTCAGAAAAAGTCAAATAAAATATACATTTTTATTTCAACTCATGTTTTAATACATTTATGAATGTTGTTAAAACTTTTATATTTTTCGGATCATTAATTTAGTTATACATTTCAAAATAGACCCGAATATTCGTAATTGGTAATTAAGATAAAATCTTTACCGCAGATCGTCTAATATTGTATCATTAATACATGTCGCTGAACAAGAAATATGATAATAAACGGCACAAAATGAAACGTGAATCATTTATTTATTCATTCATTAACAATAAAAGTATCAATTATATTGTTAATAAAAATCTTTAACAAATTACACAAAAAAGACACGAAAACGTTTGTTGAAAGTATATATTATGAATAATTATGCAAATTGGATGAAAACTGTTACACATGGGTCATTAATTATTCGACACATCATTATTTATTGAATTTTATTGGAAATATTATGTCGATAAATTACGTCGGACGAATAACGGACGGTTTTTAATTTAATTATGGCGCCAACAAAATGGGTTCGTCACCTAACTTTTATGGCGTGATGTTTTTCTATCATCACCTCTATTAACTGTTTCGTGAACTCTGACATTCATTATCTGGATCAACGGAGATGGCGACATTTTCGAGCTCCTAAAATAGGTTTTTGATGGATGGCATAGTAGCTCATCTTATTATAAAACTCACAATAAATACGCGTTTTATATTTGTTATTGGATTGTTATTAAATGACTTATTTTGAAAATATTAAGGGATATAAAAAACTAAAAAGTAAACAAAATCGCTTCCAACACATCATAATATGTAAGTACAAATAACGATAGTTTGATTTCAGCAAATAACCATAGCAGTAAATTCTCTGGGTACATAATATTTGTAAAGCTCCCTGATCTTTCATAGCCATTGTCAGTTCTGCAGAAGGCGTATTAACAACGGGCAGGTACACCGTACAATATCATTAAAATTGAGACCCTTGAATATGGAAACACGATGCTAGGAATAAATGTGTATTGTGTAGGCTATAACAAAGTCAATTATAACAAAATTTAAAGTACTTTAGAATTTCTTTGTGTTCTCCATAAATTATAGCCTTTTTTCTTTTGGTAACCTAGTTACATCATCAAAGATGGCATAACTTTATTTCCTTCTTAGAATATAAAATACAACATCCCAACAGCAGCCAAGACTGCTGCTTCTGCTCTTATTGGCCAATCGAGTAAACTGATCGAGGATCGCCCTTTTCGTTGAATGAATAACACCTTACTTTTTCCATAGTACTGACCCAGGTGTGATGCAGCTGCTAATAAGTTTTTCAGAATAATATAAAATATTTCACCTGTAAACATCCTATAGAATGTCGAAAGACGAGCAATTGGAACACATTTATAAATTTTTTATTTATTTGATGAACTATTTTTAAGTCTGATTGAAAAAGCAGCTCTTAAACATAAACTTTAGAACCAGCCTTTACCATCGTCGGCAACATATCTTCAGAGGTAGATACCATTGGGCGGTGGATTGGCTTGTTATTAGGCGATCCAGGTACTCTTCTGCCCACTTTTCTATTATAGTCCAGACAGAAACGCTTATGTATAACTCGCCTAAACCGCAAGCAGTTGCAACATTACCATACCTATCGGTTTATGAGCTCCCCTAGTGTTTAGGCACCCACTCAGTCAGTGAGCATTCAAATTTATCACTCGCACAGATTGCAGCTTATCGCCATAACTGGTCTCTATCTGTTACGTTATTGCAATTATAAATGTTTTATTTTGCGAGCTCTCAAATAGCTGGAAGAAAGCTTATTTTGACGCTTAAGATTTTTTGTAAGAACGTATGCACGGACAATATGCTCGAATCAACATAGTTAAAGTAGTTTAACAATATGGATAGGAAAAAAATGTGGAGTAAATTGTTAACGATTGCAACAAAATTTGTTTAAAAAAATAAACGAATTAAGAATGTTAGCACCAACAGTTATATTTATGAAATAACATCAGTCAAAGAATACATAATAATAGCAAGTGTACATTATTATGGCAAGTTAATTGTATACTACTTTAAAACGACATTTTAATTAGCTCAATATAATCGTACAATAATAAACAACACACCATCTAAACGCATTGAAAGAATTCACAACTGCGTAGTTATCTTGCAATTAAATCGACATTCAGAAGCTGTTACATCTCGGATGCATGTCAAATAACAACAAATCACAATTTGATTGGATTAAACGCTGAATAATATCTGAGATCAGCTCATCAAATGCAGATGTTATTGAATTGCTCCATCGTTTCTGTATTATATTTATCTTTATTTTTTAGTTACTTTTTTGTTTTATGTAATGTTGTACATTATCTGTGGTCTAAATTTTAAACGTTAAAGTTTCTTCTTTTTATTTAGTGGCAACTCCGGAAAGTATAGGTGTCATTTTTCTCTTCATCATTGACATCATTGTTGCTGCATTGTTTAATTTTTTGAAAAATTTCCTTTGCTCTGCAAATTACTTATTAATAATTTATAACTACCTTATTTTGTTTTTCTCCCAACTGAAAGATTAGAGTCAATGATAACTTGAAAATATTTGATATCTGCAGATAGATACTATATTTAAAGAATTTAATAAAAAATCTTCATTATTACATCTTCGTAAGTTAATTAGTGGTAAGTGCTGCATACATTAAAATATCGGTCATCGGTCTAAAAATATAAATTTAAATAACACGTCATAGGACATAAATAAGCGAATCCAACTAACACAGTTAGCAGTCAACATTACGACCAATCTTCCACATATAGAGTTGAAATAAGAATGACAAAGCCATTATAATAAAATACATAATATAAGTAAGAGCTTATCTTGATACGGCATGACTTAACATATAACCAAAACCGGTCCAGAAGTGATTCGGTCATTATTTCATTCATATGTGATGAACTTTCTACGGGCCGTGACATTTAAGATTTTCGATATATCTCATAGATTAACAACATAAATGTACTAATTTAAAGTGGTAGGTAATCTCCTTGAGAATGGAGACGGTAATACGAAATGTGTGATAAGTGAGCGTAATTTTTGTTATCTCCTAAAGCTTATTATGTGAATTAAATTATTATACATGGCTGTAACATTGTTAATTTTATCTAAAATACATACCGATCTAGCGACAAGTTATTGCTTCGTGAATCAATAATGCAATGTCAAATTGGAGTATAATATCATCTACATAATATGTAAATATTGTTATCTACATATGATAGTGAACATAAGATTCCTATTACAGATTACAGATTATTTAATATTATATTATAACCAATACACACTAGGTCAAGGTTTTAAAAATATTGCCTACATTTATGATAGTAAAAACAATTTATTTAAAAAGCATCCTTATCTAAGAAATTACGTAAACTTTTAAATTAAAGCTAATCAGAAGGTTTCAGCTAAGTCTAGACTTGCATTCAATTTTATTATTAGGTATTATATTTTCCGCAGCTCCGGTCATAGGAAATGAAAAAAAAAACAAATCCTAGGCTTACCTTGAACTTCATAGTCTCATAAAAAACTAACACACTGTATTAGGTATACACGTTTTTAAATTTATTTATATTACAGTCATGTAAATTGGAAAAACATACATTGGATATCTATCGATTATATTAAAAGCTAGGTATTATACGAAAACCCGCGAATTCAAGCAAGCCCAGTATAAATTTCTTAGAATACATATTTTCGCAACAAGAAAAAAAAATAACAATGCCATATAACTTTTAATTAAATCATAACTTTTAGCATATCGTCATAAACTGACCGTCGCGCCTCCAAGGGGCGGCGACCGGCATAAAAACCTTAAATATTCGGATGTTGAATAATGGATATATTAATATATTATCCCGGATGGGGCGGGCTGGACAGGATGCTTACATATTCATGCTGAGGTGACACTACAGTTTTGATTATAGCGCTTTTTTTCTTATAAATAAATTGGTAGTATATTATGTTTAGACTTTAGGGAATTGTTTCAAGTTGTTACTAAAGAGGCATGTAGAATCTATCTAATGGTTCGTTACTTTATCTATTAAATCTAAACTAGCATTAAATTGTATTGCAAACGAAAATCTTCAAAAAATGGAACCGATTCATCAAAATATGTCTGCTCACATTCGCAATGTCTAAAGATCCTTCAAGTACAAATGCATGTTTCCAAAAATTTCCCGCTACACACTGTAAGATATCCCAAATCATAAGCTCAAAATCACTGAAAAATAATGACATCCAATATAATAGCACCACAATTCGTGTCAGCAATCAAAACACGGGCCCTTAATCAAACAAGTTGACCATTACGAAAGGTTTTACGGCTTCATTCCGGTAGACAATTTTCTTTTCGCGTAGTAACTTATAGAGTCGTGCTCAGCAAATCATGATTATTATACGACAGCGGTGACCAATTACTCTGGGGATATTCATGGGGCACCGTTTGCATGGCTTTATTTTACAATTTTATTTGAACACGCTCAGCATTGATGACGTATCATTATTTTGTTTATTGCGTAAACGATTGATAGAGAAATGATTCTGTTGTGAAGTCGTTTGTTGGAGAGGTGTTTTGATGATTACAATTTAGAAACGAGACAAGTTCATAGCCTTTTGGGAAGCACTATTTTAAAAATATAGTGCGTATGCGAAGTGTCTGTCTAAACTCTAAACAATAAACCCGAAACCTTAACGCTAAGAAGCAGTATTATTTAACCTTTGAAAATTGAATTTTTAAATCAAAAGAAGTCCAAATTGAATCTGCGTAAACTATAGCAAACTTTGTGGAAACATTTTGCTTCATTTAAGTTCCAAAATATGTTTGGCTACAAGACTTTTTTGGTCATCTTCTATAAAAATATTCATAATATATTAATAGAAGACATTACTGGTGTCAATATCAGGGTTCCCATAATAAATCATAGAGTCAAAGGTCACCGCCCTAATTGCGGCGTTATCGACACATCGCTTCGAAACCGAATATTGATCATAATATATAATTAAAATTGTTTAGCCAAGCTTTTGATTCGTTCCGTTATGACCACAATAAATATTAATATTTTTTAATGATAAGTTTCAATCGATACGTTTATTATTTTTTAAAGTTTATGATTGTGTCGGGCGTCAACTTGGGAACACTATGCGAATATGCTTTTTTATAAATAATAATTTTTGAAAATAGAGGTAATGATACTATGAAAATTATTTTTGCGTAGCTTTAGCAGTGATATACAAAGTTCAAAATATTCGAACGAATCTTCAAATTCAAAATTGCAGGGCCACGTATTTTAGTTG
This sequence comes from Colias nastes, assembly GCA_907164665.1. Classification (NCBI taxonomy): domain Eukaryota; kingdom Metazoa; phylum Arthropoda; class Insecta; order Lepidoptera; family Pieridae; genus Colias; species Colias nastes. Next base: position 23,950 of record CAJQZM010042248.1, on the reverse strand, counting down.
TAGCCCTACAAATAGTCAAGTTACCAAGATACGCATTACGAATATATTCGCAACTCGGATTAAGTAAGATAATCACAAAGATATAAATATCATTAGTATATTAAAAAAACGCTATTTACTTATACGTACACTATTTCTTTAAAAAGGAAATATTATGAATTATGATACAATAATTAAAAGACATTCAAGATAAAAAGTTGTTATAATTGATTCATTTACCATATGCAATGACATAATTATTATTTAAAAATATTTTGTAGCAAGTCTTATAAAGAGGACCTTACCTTTTAAGCATATTAAATGAAATCCAACTATTCCTTCGATTAATTTATTGGAATATTGAATGGTTGATCGTTATAAGGCTTTAATTCCTCGTGTTTACAAGGGATTACCCTTTATGGTGTTACCAGTTACAAGTTAGACAATGGCTGATCAGACGTGACGCATTTGTTCAAAGTCTTTGTGTCGGCGCGGATAAAGATTTTTGGGGCTCGGTCACATCAAAACTTAAAGTTTTTTATTTGTAATAAGGAGGGACGAGAAGAAATATAGTATAGTATTAAAAATTTTAAAACGTCTTCTTGAAATAAGAGAGTTTCCCTTATATACTTATATATTAATTAATAGGTATGATAAATAAAGGGATGATAATTACGATGTGGGTGCGTTGAAAGGGTTCATTTAACTATTTTTTTAAAATATACATCACGATGAAACTTTTATTTTGGCATATTAACGATAAATGAGTGTAACCTCTCATATTTTTCTACACATTAAAGTTAAAAGCTCTTTTTTCACCTATGATTCCACAATAAACATAATTATTCAACATTTTTCTTGATTTAACACTAGTTTGTTATTATTTCATTCAACAAACTATAACATCATGTAAAACCAGCTTACAACAATGTAGCGGCTCCAAAGCTTTGACACTCGGATTGTACATCGACTTAACATATCAATTATGTCCGAGAGACTGATAAGAGATTGACGTGAATCAAATAATTAACTGACTGGTGTTTGTATAATTCATCAGGGCACTTAGCGGCGTTATCAGATATTATAGTATGCATGCTATTGTTATGTAGTGTTTTGGTATCTGCTTAGGCTGTGTGCATACATCATACAGGTAGTATGTGAGTATCTACTTGAATAGTTTACCTTCATTAACAAAAAGGTAGGCACATTTTTGAAAGTCTTTCTAGTAAATGTCTGTATTTCCTTTCATATTTGAATGGCGAGTGCATATCCAATAAGTGGATGAACTTCACTGCATTTCATTAAAAAAAATAACGTTGCCGCAGTCCCTAATTCTTTCTACCTGTTGAAAAACGATAAACCCAAAAATGTTAAAGTGGAAGTGTCCATGAATAATCCAATACGACTCTTATTGAAATAGGCTAAAATATGTTTTCTGAAGAAATAATCAATTATGTTTTCTATTGTATTGTAGCAAATATTCAAAACATTATTGACTGACAATGAATATTACATTTGTACAGAGCCTTATTTGAAGTCAATCAATTAAGTTTATATGTCAATCTTCTTTTGTTTGACAAAAGTCGATCAGAACATCAAGTGCGTCGCCTTGGGACAGGTGATGCTTATCAAAAACAAACATTATATTACACTAGCTTAGCCCTCGGGTTTACTGCCATGTGTCTAAGAAAAATATTTCGATTTAAATGTAAAATCACAATTGAATGTTACATAATATCATAACACATCATGTTGAAGTACGAGTAGTAGTTGTTCTTCTTCAAATTAATCGGAAAAAAAATACATATATATGTATCATATAATTTATGAAAACAAAAAGTTTGGCAACACGAGCTTTTAAAAGATACGCAATTACATTAATAAGTATTAATTTCACAGTCCATAACAAGATAAAACATTATTTATATTAAAAATACAAACTGTATGTATTTTTCAACGCAGCAGAATTATGCAATGTAGATTTATTCCCGATTAACAAGGCAGATTCGATTAATAATGTTGCGCACACGCTCATATAAAACATTCCCTCGGATTTATTACAGCCGTATGAAGCAATTAAGTAATTTCACTTTTAAATGCGCTTACGCCTTATTAAATCGTTACGAGTAACTTTCCGGATCGCAACGAGCCGCACGGATAACTCTTATGATATAAATAAAATATAAATGGAAATGGTAGGAATCTATTTATATAATCAATTTTACTACAATCGAGTATTGAATAATTTATATGTACCTATATGGTACCTATATGTACATACCGTGTTGTTGACAAAACTATATTAATTAAGCAGATATTGTAAAGTGTTTATAACGTGCCAAATATTTTCTGTTACTGTTTAAATTTTAAACAGCATAAATTTGTAAACAACATTATAGATAAGAACATAAAAAACATATACCCATACACAAATTCATAATAAAAAGCCTATATCCTTAATTAAATTCCAATTCCAATCGCATCGCATCGCGTCGTACGACACACGACGACTTATCATAGCTCCCATACTGACGTGTAAAATAGCAATTACGCTCCTCTCCTAAAGCCCCATTAAACTTATCTGCACTGCATATTGAATTATTAGGAGCAATTAACGACATACGTGTTATCAATATTAAAACAGTAGCGGCTGATATATTCAAATTTATGTAAGCGTATGTTCATTAAAGAGATTTTTCGGTATTTCTATGCTAATATCCCCTTTGAGCCACCGCTCCGTTTTAATATTTTGAGAATATTAAACTCTAAGCTCTTAAGCTATTATCGAGATAATGGCGGTATTGACGAATCGAAAGGTTTCACTATAATTTACTTTTGACAGTCATGTGTTTTAAGACACCGTAATGTAAACCTTTTTTATATTATGGCACACTTTGCATATTAATACGAAATTGTTTCGAAAACCTAAAACTGATTTGTTTATTACAGACGTAATTTATTTCTATAATTGCTTTTTGTAGATAGAGCTCTAGTTTTATTCTTGTTTCTTTTCGAGCACTATGCTCTTTACAGGTTTTTAAGGTCACTAACCTTGAGTCCTTTTAATTAATTCCGCGGTCAAAAATAGTTCATCACAAAACGACACCAAAACTTACTTTATTCAAATATGTCGTCATACGGGAATGCGTCGTAAAGTGCAGATAGACGATCAAACTGTTTCCACTGCATCCTACGTATACATTGCTGTGAATGTGAGGTGACGTGTTTTATTAATGAGACAAAGGGGGCATTGGATGGTGTTCTTTAAGAAATATCCCCGCTACAATTTGTAAATATTAAATATTCATGAGGCGCACGGGTTTAACGCTTTACATGGTCGCTCTTGTATTTATTAAGGATGCATCTAATTATCATAGCTTAACAGAGTGACTTTGAGATTAAGTACCCAAAAATTATGCATAATATGTAACACATTATATTTTATAGCGTACTGAATATATTAATAATAAAATTTATCTAAATTCTATGGTGAAAGCACCGTACATTCAGGTAACGTTTGCCTTACTTGACATAAACTTAAAACATATTCAAAAGTCAAAACACACTGTTATTTTATATATCTGCATCATATAAAAGCATTATACTAAAAAAATATCCAGATACCCTTAGCAGTTCCCAAGTGACAGAGTAACAAACAACCATATAAAAATTGTAATATTATTAAGAAAGCTCACTGTTACTGAAGTGTACATGAAAGTTTCGCATTTCAATACTTAAACTACTTATCAGAGAAAATCAGACACCCAGAGTGAAATAAAATACAATAATTTCACAAAACTACAATATACGCAAACGATAGCCATTTTGACGTTTAATTGAAAGCGACAATTTAATTTAGTACTCCTTGTTTATAAATCACTTTACTCCATACTGGGTAATACATAAAGTTGATATAAACGCAACCAAACAATGAATTAAATAACCTAGTTATATACCAGTAATGGTACTAAATCGAACAATATTATAGAAAATTGATGAAAATTTAAAAATTGTTAAGACTCTAATTTAAAGACTTAGTCTTTAAATTGAAATCAATATTAATGCTCAATTATACCTTTTTGTATTATATTCGTAACAAGAAGTGATCAAAGTTAATAGCTAAGTGGTCACAAACTTCACATTCCTAGCATTTTTGCCAAGCATCATTTAATTTTACAAAAGAAAATTCTTGTAAAAATATCAGTAAAGTAGTATTTAATTAAACTTTAGCTTCACGTTATGAAAAAAAAATCACGTAATCGGAGATGTGTTTATTCATTTTATTTCATAATTTCATGGTTTTGCAGGAAATTTACATGAAAAATATAGCTTACAACTGTGTTTGATTTGATTTGAATTTTGTATTTTTTACTGTCTGGTTATGTGTGTATATTAAATAAAATAATATACAAATCTAAATTGAAAGGAACAAATAAAAGTTAAAACGTCCATAGATATTTAATTGTTAGAGTAAATCGGTTTCACTGTAACACGGTAGCGTAACGAATGTGTGGGTTGTTATTTGTTACATTATGAGCTTCGGTAGCACACTAGCTCATAAATTGATACATTCTTTCAATTAAATCAATACTTTAAATATTAAAGCGAAAACTTTTTTATTGGTCACCTCAAATTACAATAATAGACAATAGATATTAGTTTTGCCCTTTCTACTGAATTTTATTTATCCATTACCAAAACATATGTATTTTATAATTCTATTCTATAAATTTAAATACGCATAATCTCAAGCAAAGATACTTTATAGTTTATAAAAAGAATTCATTTTAAATAATAACTGTACATCTTAAAAGTTTCCAACAAAAAATTCTATTACATACATATTTTTATTGTTAGAAACCACATTAGAAACTCACTTAAAAATATATTTAATGGCCATAATGCACGCTGTTAAGTGAAGTTAGCCTTCATCGCTTACAGCACGATTAATTTCAATAAAATCTCTTTAATTGTTGTTACATTTACAACAAACAATAATAATTTCAAAGTTATGACAGTTAAATTATGTGTGGACATATAAGAATAAACGCTTCAAAATATGAGCCCAGTGTGGACATGTTCTAGCCGCGGTACTAATATATTTTGTAAGGCTCTGTGCACACGAGTGGCGATCAGTAGATTGTAAGTAAGGGTCGGTTCATACCTGACGATACAACATGAGTAACTAATAAAAAAGTGGCAAGGTATTCTGAGTATGTTTTATATTGCTCAATGTAGCTCATAGACAATAATACATTTTTGGTAAGTACTTACTGGTAATTTTACTGGAGTTTGATTTTCATTTTATATGATACAAATCAAGTAGTTCCATATGTTATTTGGTAGTTACATATATTTATTTTAATTTATATCGTATTTTTTAACAATGCTTCCATAATATGACTTAGGGCTGATTTTTCAATCCTTGGTTAAAACTTATTCGTAGAATAACGTATTAAACTACCATTTATGAAATGTATTCTAATTGCCAGTATTTGACAGTTTACAGGTGACATTTTAATATTATCGTGTAATACTTTTATTGGACGGGTAAATTTTATCCAAGGATTGAAAAATCGGCCCTTAATAAATAAATTTCATCATATTGTTTTGAATTGTCTTCCAGACAAAAAAACTATTTAACTTTTATTTTTTACACCACCATGACAAGTAAATCAAAACAAAACGCTTCACGTGTAAACGTCATTAAGGGCCAGTCCGCACACAGCACACTATGGCGCCAACTCGCCGTGTATATGACTTATGACCGTTGTAATGTATAGCAAAGCCTCATGAATATTTATCGAAAAAAATATGTTTTAATACACACGAACATACATTAAAGCAATAAATATATCACGGAGACCATTAACCGTGTAATTATTTTTATTTTTCGTGAATATAATGAGTCTAATACGCGCATTAGGTGCGCTATTAACGATTTTAAACGTAATATACTTGCCTCGGGACGATTATAACTCGTCTTAGTATGAAATAAAAATATGGAACAGTGAACAGTTTTATTGCTTGTGCGCTTGCTTATTTTTAGCGAAATGGCTAAGCGTGAGCGGGTTATAGATTTTAAGGTTCTGCTGAAAATAAGGAAAGAATAAAGTGTTTACAAAATGCAAAGAGATCCATCAATTTATTTGAAATAATAATCTTCTAGACTTTTATAGATAGTTTACTATCATTTTCCTATACTTTCATTTTTTTAAGAGCATCAAAGAGTTTTTTACGACCAAAATAAAAAAAATACTTCTACAAAGGCTTCTCTGATCGCTGACAGTCCTGTTATAAGAAATACGTTAGCTCCAAAAAATCGAAAAGCTTTTCGCATTACTAGACTTAACTGAATTAAAAATTATTTCTTTAGTATTTTTTATTTGCATCATAAAATATCAACGTCTGTCGATCTACAGAAAATTAATCTTCAAATTTTTTGCCACGGAAAACAATAGGGACTTTATTAATTTGTCTAGACGAATATAATAAAATATTTTAAACTATAAAGTTGAAACCCTAAAAAGGTCCGTCTAGCCACAATTGCATCTCAGAATTTCATATGATTTTATAAGTGTGACTATTTTACAGCGAGGCAATAAAACCTATAAAGAATGGTAGCGGCTTGGTAATTTAAATTTCTCAGGCCTAAACTATTAGTAATTTAAGACGTAACGAGCTCTATTTTTATTAAAGCGGAGCTTATTTGTGTTCGATTAATTTAAATGTAAAATAAAAACTTAAGACTAGTTAACGAAAACGCATGTTTTTTATACCGAATGGAAGCGATGCCTCGTGTCAAATAAACTACATTTAGGCTAGTCATTAAAAGAACATTTAATCTCGTTTTAAATATTTAGATATACATCTGGTGAAAGTTCAATTCGGTTCATTACGCGTCGTGAAACCGAATCCAGAGCTTAATAAGAATAATTCAAAACGTAAGCGCATCTTCGGGTGCAGTGACATTACGAGTTCAAACGGAATACATTACCGGTAGAGTAAGGACAGATTCACATATTATAAAACATCACACGCAATGTATTGGATATAATAAGTATCATCGTAACAGGGTAATTTAGAAAAAGTAGCAACATCGTATCAAATTTTTACTAGTAATGCTGTTACACTAGATCTCGGATAAGTCCAAATTATTCGAGAATAAAATTATGAAATTTGTACTAAGAAACTCAATTAAGTTATATTGCTCGGGGCATTAAAATTAAATCTAATGGAGGACTGCAATTCACTTTAATAATTGTCACTAGTTAAATATGTAAATTGAGTTGTAAAGTTTAATCAAAATAGTGACATTACATAAATAAAGAGTAATAAATATTTCCTGTTCCTGCTTGTACCTAGGGTGACATATTAATGTTTTCCTTATAATTACTTCCCTAGTTTAGATGATACCAGAATAACGAGACATAAAATTGTCAACTTTTAAAACAACAAAGTAAGCAGACCTCTGTGAGGAGAATGCATATAAGTGTCGGTTCTGCGTTTCATTCATTACCTAATAATATATTGAAATTTGATCCTGTAAAAATGGAATCAAAACTAAGGCATAAATAACTAAGGATCAATTCCGTCTATATTCGTTGTTTATAAATAACAACGAAGTATTCTTAGTTGAAGGTCGGCTGTTTATTTTATTTTATTTCTGTGTTCAGTGTTATCTATCTCGAGAAAAAAACTTGCACGTTAAACAAGGTGACGAATAAGTCGTGAAATCAATAAAAAGTAACCGATGTATTAGAAAATTCGCATAGAGTTTTCTATAACATATTAAAAAGCAGTCTTTGGTAGTTAAGAATTATGCTTTGTATGGATTTTAAGGATGGGTTATGAATAATCCCAAAATGAATAAATTAAGGAAAGTATATAACAGAATTAATATACTTCCCAGTAACGTTATAAACAGCTGATGCTCATTTGTAGCCTGCCGATGGTTGTCATGTAGCAGCATTACATCGATGAATAAGAATACATAATGAATGGTCTACACGCTTCTATTACACTCCTGGGTCCTGCCTGATGTTGTGTACTATTCATTATTCATACTGTTTCTAATTTGTTATCATTGATTTAACACGAAATAGCGGGATTGTGGTTTGATGTACAGATTCTAAGGTTATGAGAGGCACAAGCTTCAGTTATTTATTAAGAGCAAAAATATGTAAATTTTTTTTAGTACATTAATGCTGTTGTCATTTCGGAGTAAGTACTAGCGACCGATAATTAACCCTATGAAAATTTTATTACCAAATATTTCATACTAATACCACAGTATTACAATAAATAATATTGTAATACTGTGCTAATACATTATAACGTAATTATAAATAAAATCATTTAAGGTGAATTATAAATGGTTGAATATTAAGTAATAATAAGCAACTACATCAAACCTCCTCATCATTATATAAGGGAATTACTCCAAAAAACATAATTAATTTTATCATGTTCGATCGATCCAATAATAAGTGACATTAACAAACCTCTTAACAATTCAATAAAACTATTATGATAATATGAACGAATATATTAAACATCGATAAGAGATTGCAAAGCCGAGCTTTTTACCATACATCAGTGAGCAGTGAGTAAATAATTACAAATGGGATATAAGGCAGTAATATTATGTTGTCCATAATTGGTAAACAGCTGTAATTGGATAAGTTGCCGATATGTAGGTACACCATACTTTTGTTAATATGATTAAAATTTAATTTTAATTATTTTTTATGACACTGTTTTGTATTACTGAACCATCGCTTTGAAGTAGAAAGATCTTCGCTATCAGTTTTTAATAAAGAAACCTCGATGCAGGATTTAAAGCTTTCTAGAAAATTTCCTAAAAAACTTGCTTTATTTTAGATTAATATGTGATTGATATACTATCCATGCATTGAATTATTATTAGTTACCTATGTACCTAATGAAATAGAATATTTAATTTAAAAAATTTTTACTGAAATAGAGTTATGATAACTGAAGTGTACATTATTTAAATAAATGAATAAATCAAACTCATAATCTAACTACAAATGAACTTTAATATAATCTCACAAATCTATAATCATATGCTTACGAAAAGTTTTTCTTTCCAGGGAAAAAAAACGATATTTAAAAATGTCAATAAAGTTAATACAAAAGAATGGCAACCCTAAAGTGGATCGTGTTTGCGAAGCGTGCGCGCAGGAGGGGGCCGCGCGTCTCGAGCCAACAATTATACAATTATTGTTTTGTAATCGGCCATTAACAGATATTAATGTTCCACTTTTTAATGAGACAAAGGGATAAAGAAATTACTTTGATATAGTTTTAACTTGGCTTTGCTAGGATGTTCTATTGAGAGATTGCTCATTGCGCGTGTCAGAGGTTGAAATTGTAAGTGCATTGTTTGTTTTTGGTTAATTACCCAGTACCTGTTGTCTTCAGTCTTATGTTACATGAACACGAATAGATTAAAACATAATACCGTGCAGTAGAATCTCATCTTTGATTTCATTGGAAGCCTAGAAACAAGTACCTAATCCATATCAAAAATAAGACTTTTCACTACAAGCAAACAAGACGTCAAAATCTAAAATCTTATTCCCACCTAAGTCCGGCGCTATCTCCGCTGTATTTATAGAAACAAACATCATTAAGACACAAATAACATTGTTATTTAATACCATATAAAAGAAAACAGGCTCACGATTGCGCTTTTAATATTACGTGTTATATTCTAAGATCATTATTTAGCACCATAATAGGTTATGTGCATCGCACAAAGGGAATGATTGCGGCTCTTTAAGCCTTACGTCATATTTCCATATTGTAGATAATGGTTCCTACCATTTTAGTCGCTAACCTAGATCGAGGCTTGAAGCACTTAACGATAAATAAATGATAAATGCCTTTCCAAACAATCCAATCTTTAACAAAGTGGAGGCGTCGTATGCAAAGAAAAGAATGATAATATGATACAATTCATACATTTTGGTAGTAAGCTGAAGTAACTCTTATCAAACAAAACAAATTTAAAATGAACAATGACGCGGTGTAGGTATCGTTACGTGTGGTCGGAGGTGTCGGATCGCCTTTACAGCGCACGGTTTTGGTGCTTGTTAACTTGTTATTATTGTAAAACAAATTATCGTGTTACAAAACCAATAAGTTTTTCATTGCAATCTAAATATTTTTACGCATTGCAGTTTTAAGTTAAAGAATTACCTGTCATTTTACTTCATCTCCTTTATAAACATCATCAACAGTTTTTCACCAATACCCTTTAATTAAATTTTAAATCTAACAATATATTAATAATTAAACTATTGATTTATACAAAATATTACACTCGCTTAACAATCGCAACGATAAAATATCATCACACAGACACGACAAATCGTAATATCTAAAAGGCGCGGTCGGATGCAAGTCATAAAGTAAGTGGCAGAGCGCGCGTGTGGCCACCGTTAATGTCGCACAACAATGCCCTCTGATATAAAGAAAACATTTTTTATTTAAATTCCTCCATACATCGGCCATTACCTAACGGACTATTGTAATGCAGTTTCACAATGCCAATAGATAATGCTTGTTCTATGTTTATTTAAATAATTTGATACGTTTTCGGACTATAAAATTTGGATAAGTGTATGTATGATTTTTTTATTCTCTTTTTACGGTTAAGCTTAAAGTCTTTATAATCTGAAGTATTGGACACTTAAAATTAAACCACTAAGATAGCGGTATAATGAAATTACTATATGACTACACAACGGACCTTAAATCGAGGCAAGTTTTCAATATAACAACTGCCTTATAAATATATCGATAGTGGGTTCCAACTATAGATAAAAATATGTATTATCTTTCAGTAATAAGGAAATCAAACTGTTTACTTTGGTTTGGTATTTAGAGTATCGAGCTTTCCTCTGTTGCAAGTAGAAACTTACAACTTGAAACGAGAAGGAGCTTTCTGAACTAGCAGTTGGTAATTTACACAATTTATAAGTGCTTCCAGTTTACGTTCGAATTGAAATATTTTTGAAGTGAAACTTCTTAAGGCGCGTTGAGAGTAAAATTTCAAGGTCGCGTCATGGCAATATCGTCACGTCATGGAGAAAGGCGACGAAGTTGGTATATTTTAATCGTGTTTTTTTTTGTTATACAAGTTTCACTAACATCTCTTTATCGGCATTAAAATAAGTTCCGCAGAACATCAAACCATGTCGTTTGAATCAAAGAAAACTTAAATCCACACATAGTAAACGTTAAATACTCGACAAAATTAAACCAAAATCCTCTCAGACTCAATCTACATCGAAATGTGACGAAACCATGACGAAACCAAATTGAATTCACCTCCAGTTCAATTAACATAATATACACAGATATCCCGAGCGTCATCGTGGAATTAATAAACGTAATTAATGACACGCATTGCTCATAACTCGATGTACATTTCTTCAGCAATATATCAGGTTGCTCAGTAGTGATCCCAATTAATAAACTACATCAATGGTTCCGACGATCACGAAGTTTGTTTTTTTAAATCTCATTCTGGTAGGGTTGCCCGTTGTCAGACTTTAAAAGTTAAATTAAGGCTAATTATGTAGAATACAAATATATATATATATATATATAAATAATAGAACGTAGAGCAATTCATTGTTGAAGTTATGTTTACTTTAACTTGAACATATTTCTTTACACATAATGTTTTTGTTTCAGTTTGATTGAATGATAGTAAATATAAATAAAGGTTTTTAAATTATTGTAGATATCTTTATAAAAATATGGTAAAAAATATAAGAAAACTTAAAAAGTGGCAACCCTATGAATGAGCTTGCTTGGTGTCCCGTAGCTAGCAACATGGTCTGGCTTAGTATGCCAACGGTAAGTAATTAAAATTAAAGAAATATATTGGCCATAGCTTTGTATTATATAGTTTTTTAATAAATAATAATTAATTATCATAAAGCAAAAAAGTATATAAGTACATTTCTATCATACGGATTCATTTCTTTCGTTTGTTACTTCGAGAAAAAACCCCTGATGATACCTATATTTTTTTTTAATTCGTAGTTTTTAATTTTAATTATGTTATAATATAGGTACCTATTATTTAAAAATTTCAATTATTTTATACGCCCAGTCAAATATTTGTCTATTCTTGCATATATTAGCTCAAAAGTTGAATGAATCATGATGATCGCGACGCGTGCCTCCTTCAATATCGTTATAAGATAGTTGTTTTCAAAATCCCGTTAGTGAGGGACCTTGAAATGTTTGATGTATGACTGCTTGTGAGAAGTTGGAGGCAGATAGACTATTTATCATTGGCATAGCGTCATCGAGCGAAATAGAGTTATCTAGATGTCTAGATATCTAGATGCAAAATTTAGGCTTTTATGTGATTTGATAAAAAAATCTACTTCATATAAAACTTATTGTAGTCATAGCTTTGCTATAGCTGTGTGCTAATCAAGAAGTCACATAGTCACCAAAATATAGCGATATTGCCAAGCTCTATTTATTCTGAATATCTCGATGTACCTAATATAAAAAGTTAAAATTATGTGAATGGATATTACCCGCTTATATAATCATTTTGAACAAAATAGGTACTTCCTCGGCGCCGGCGCTTGTGTCATACAGATAATAAAATCTAGCGCTAGATTTAAAAACGATATTTTAGACAAAGTTCATAGATGAAAAAAATTATCTATAGTTAAGTTAATGTCATCTTTCAAAATGAATATAAAACAGAATTTCCCATACTTCGAAACTAACTAGAAACTTTGTTTTCGTGAACTAGAAAACTAAATAAACAGATCCAACCTATCACTATTTAGTACATTAATGTAAAGTTTGTTATCTCGAATTGATTAAAATAATTGCGGATTAACTTGAATTAATCCGATTACGATACAATGTAGCTCCGACTAGTTTCCTCTAACAGATATAAGTGATTTTCAAGAAAAACACCTGCTTTTGCAATCCTGATTTGATTTTAATCCAATCAAAACACTCTATTACTAACACAAAAATAAATACGGGATATTCTTTTTTTTTTATTTCAAGTATTTTTTAGGTACAAATAGTGTTCTTATTGGAAAAATGACGGCTTCTTTTGCTTTTTTCAGTCAATTCTTTTGATATTAGAATACTATAGGGGTGCAAATATTTGGTTCAATTTTTTAAGACGTCATAGTATAACGACAAAACTTTCTTCATGTACTCTCTTTAATTTCCACATAACCTGATACACCACCTATTTTCTTATCAGTTCCAATTCCATATCAATATATCACTAAAACACGACTCAGCATCGTATGAATATTAACAAGTAGGTACTTTGATGGGTACATATTATAAAACAGTAACATAAACAAACTACACGACTGGTAGCGCTGTACATGGCCAGTATTAATCATTTGCAATCAAACCTTCGCGGTAGTAGTATAGTAGTTTATATTATCTGTGGCGGTAGCATGATTAAACGGTTCTGCTATCGCATATGACAGCTAACACGATGCAAACATATACCACTTGAATGTGAATTAAATTAAAAACAGGAAGATGAAATGGATCAAAAGTTAAATATAGACTGCTTTTAAATGTATGAGAGTATGACCACAGAGTTGATTAACGCCAAAAAGTGGCAAATCTTTAACTCTCTACTAAGTACTACTAATAACTACTCTCTCTGTTATCAGGCAAACTGTATTATAATAATGCATTTAAAACGTTAAACCTTAATTTTTTGGCTAAGAAGCAATGCCAAGATTAATTGAACTTTTATTCAAATGGCTATTTTCAATTAATTTCCTCGCTAAGCGATTTGTTTTGCTTACAACTTGTTAATGTTGTGCAAATATAAACTAATGAATTCCCGAATTCCATTTGTTTTAAAGTTTTACTTTACAATCAACGATTTGACATTACTATATCATTGCAAGTCAATTTACTCAACAAATCCGTCCACTTAATTCATAAGTTCGTTATCTATTCAATGAATTCGCACCTAATTCCCAACAAGTCTACGCTAATTACGAAAATAATAAACATAATATTTATCGATTGATATCGCCAGGTAATTAAAGCTGGTTGCGATGTATCAGGGATCAATCAAGCTGCGACATTCTGCATAATTTCAAACGTATCTGGTTTCTACACGTATCCGCCTCGATAATCTAAGAGTGACTAATTAAAATCATCTTATAAATAACTATATCATACAGTTAATTTATTCAGGTTATTAATATGATAGTGTCTTTCCCGCGGTGTAGATTACAGTAGTGCCTCGATAAGTGTGACCGCTATGTGTAATTATTATGAAAATTGTGTTTAAGTGTTGGCTATTTAAATAAATATTATATTATGTGACGTAGTTGGGAAGTTAGTTTCACACATTCATTAAATTTTATTAGCAACAAATAAATTGTACACAAAATATTAAAAAAATAATATATCAATGTATAAATACATAATCTATGAAAATAAAACTTTGTTTTTTGTACATTTATTGACATGTATATTTCTGCTGACCGACTTTCTTAAAGATACCATAAATACAACATTGATTACCAGTACTTTATCATTATTTATTTCTATCTTACTTAGATTAACATAATTTATGCAATCACGTAATGTTATCTACTTTTAAATTCATCCTAAATTTGACAAAATGATTTCCACAGAGTTTTAGGGTACCTATTGTATTCATTTTTTTTTTATCATACTAAATTGTCTGGAATGAAAATAAATATGTAGTGTGAAGTGACGAGCCGGCACCTGCAATCAGACGTCATTTGCGAAGGCATTAATAGTGTCGCACTGCACTATCTGATAAGAGACTCGATCCAGTGCAGTTTAAGAGCTGCTTAACAATTAGTTGTTTATTATTTTTCAGCTAATCGAACTTATTTTTTTCAAATTTTCATAATCCAAGTAAGGACACATCCAACAAATTAAAAATTATTAAAATCGGCTCAGTTAGTCCTTCTTTAGTTATAAGTTTGTAATAAACACGACTTTATTTTACATAACTAGCTGTGCCCGCGACTTCGTCCGCGTGGAATAGTGACTGCATAGTAGTTACTACTTAACTTAATTATTGAGTAAACACGTACTACCATAAATAATTAAAAGAACTGATAGTAAAATTTATTACCGAACTGAGCTAAAAAATAAAAAAAATAAATGCCTAATTAATTTTCTACGTATTTCTTTTAAATTATGTCATATTATTTTTAGGCACCAGGGGGGAGGCGAGCAAATTTCTTCCTTCCTTGTATGGATGTTATTAACAATGTATCGTGCAGCAACTGATCAGCTTAATCGATACTCAGTTTTTATCAAATCCAGCACCAAATCCAAATCAGATCTTTCCTGAATCCTGTCTCACGCCTGTAGTAACTAAACCGTTTAGACCGTGCAATAAAAATTAAATAAAAAAAAAACCCAACGCAACGAAGAAAAGTGCATAGAAAAAGGAATAAATAATTTCACAAACTTCCCGACGATCTTTAAAAATAAATACCATTTTAAATATTTATAAAAAAAAAACAAAGTCGTCGGGGCTGCCATGCCAACATTATCATAATATATCATATACCTCTATAAATTTTTTTTTTATAATGGTACTTAATTTTTAAGATCGTCGGGAAGTTTGTAAAATGATTTATTCCTTTATCTTTGTTGCTTTGGGATTTTTTTTTTAATTTTTAAATTATTAAACTTCGTTTTCTTATTTTCATGTAATATTTTCAAGTGAGCGAGACCGAGCTATCAAATGTACCTCCGTGGTACCTCCATATTACATTCCTACATCATATTGATATCTATAAGTTTGTTGCTCCTTGACATCTTTTACGTTGGGCCGTAACCGTGCACAAATTGTAATGGACCACAGTGGCAAAAGAAATATATGGTATATATATATATATATATATATATATGGTATATTTAGGAAAAAAAAATTCCAAGGGCCAGGCCTATGTGGCTTTGAGTAGAGTTCAAAATTTCCAGGGTGTGGCTATCCTCTCGCTCCCATATCTCCTCTTCTTTCACAGACTTTCAACCCTTCCCTTTCCACCCCTAGTAAATGGCAGAACCGATTTTGATGTAAACCATATCTAATTGTACCTATATGTACATTGTACACGTCATATCCTGTCGTTTGATGCTCCATTTGGTTTATTTATACCCACTGTCGCCCCTAAAGTGCCCTAAATGTAATAAACGGATGAACCGATTTCGATAAAATATGACTAATTGTAATTCACACGTTGCCCTTTCATATTTTGATATGCCGCTTGAGTATATTATTTGACCACATTCGATTATTGTTCATTCCCACTTTTACCGCTGTAATCTAATAAATGGATTAACCGAATTGGATAAAAATATAACTAACTGTATTTCACCCGTCATGCCCTTTCATTTGATATGTCACTTGAGTATATTTGACAAAATTCATTTTTTTATTACCACTTTTATACCTATATCAAATAAATGGATGAACCGATTTTGATACACTTTATCTAAGAACCAGCGTCGGAAAATATGCTGCCTAACAAAAAAACCGCATCTAATTCGGATTACCTGTTAGCGAGCTACGGTGGCACAAACAGACACACACACACACACACACAGACAAACATAGCGATCAAACACTTATCACCCATATTTTTGCGTCGGGAGTTAAAAATATAATACGACATAATTTAAAGGACATTTTATGTATAAAATTTACCTAGAAGAAAGCATAATTCTAATTTGACCCCTTCCCCCCTACTACTTCAGCTTACCCTACTCCCCCCCACCCTTGGGGACTTTCGATATGATCACCTGGACATTTATGGGAATAACTGTAACAGATAACTTACGTTTTATTGTACACTGTACAGTGTACAATAAATAGAATGCCCAAATGTTCGCCGTGAATACTTAAATGGTCATAACTTTTTTATTTACGAACCGATTGACATGAAATAAACACTAAATGTTAAATGAAGGTTACTCCAATATATTAATGAAAATCGCATCTAAATCGGATAAGCCGTTTCTGAGATTAGCGTGCACGAACATACAGACAAACAGACAAACAGACAAACAGACAAACAGACAAAAATTTTTTTAACTACAGTTTTGGGTTTGGGATCGATTTAATAATAACACCTGCTAATTTTTTTTTTCATATTTTCATTGTACAGACACCACTTTTCTAGAATTTTATTATATGTATTGATGATGATGATGATGATGATGATGATGATGATGATAATACTAGCGGTCCGCCCCGGCTTCGCCCGTGGTACCTACATGTTTAAACAATCCTATCTCTCAAGTTGGATGGAACTGCACATGGTGTGCGAATTTTATTATAATCGGTTAAGTGGTTTAGGAGTCCATTGAGGACAAACATTGTGACACGAGATTTATATATATTAAAGATATAGATAATGTAAAATTATTCTTCTTCTTTTTCAGGTGGTGGTCTTCAACTTACTGACTTACACGTGCTTTTGGTGCGATGTTGTGAAACATGGACAGCATTTCTTGATTGCTTTGTTTAATGCCTCTTAGCCCTTAGATCTTAACCTTTTAACTTATTTTAAGAGCAATAAAGCATTATTAAATTAATAAAAGCAAATTTCCGTATCTTATTCTTAACCTTACTTTTGAAAACGTTTATGGGTGGAAGCGATTTCCATCAGGCGATGCACTCCTTACAATATTATGGTTAAGAAATATTATCTATAATTAATAAGTATGTGTGTTATGTTGTTTTGTTTCCAGCAGCTCTCAGCCACCGGTTCGCTCCCGGCCCGACCACTTATCAGCTATTTGCGGTATATAATTATTGCTGCAAAACTTTCATAACAGCACCGCGGGTCGGCTGCCTTCAAATAATATAAATTTCAATTTGTTGTCGTTTAATTATACGTCGCGCTGGTAATAGAATTTAATTCTTACCACAATTATTTATATTATCGCGATATCAAAGTTTATGGTTGTTTTAGAACATTTTAGGTGGCGAATATGGGTATAGACTAGTTCCTGCTGTGTTCCTTTATCTTTCCTATAGATTTTATTATTTTATGAGCTAAAAGCTTGTATAAAATATGTACACCTGTTATAAAGATAGCTTTTTAATGTTTACTATGAAAAATTACCACCTTCATAAAAGATGAGATCTAGCGATAGGCAAATATTTTACGTTAACAATCCTACTTGAAATGGTAAAAAATTCTTTAATTTTCCACTCTGATAAATAACAACAACCTTTGCTACTAGCTTCTTTTCGAACAGATGACATAGTTTTTGCTTTTATACTTTACAAAAGAATACACAAACCAATTGTTCTTCAGTATTTTATTTTACGTAATATCATGTCATGGTAAAGAAATGAATATTTCCTACGCAACTTTTCCATACAACGATGTCGCGGCTAAACCATAAATAAAGGAACAACGCAACATGAACATAGCATACAATATAAGGTGTACCGGAACAAAGGCGTATTCCACGATTGTTAGATGCGCTACTGAACCAGATCGGAAACTGCTGACTCCGACCATCCATCAATGTGCTCGTAATAAGATGATTGTAAAGCCTGCGCTACACGGTGCATGCTAGACTATTAAGTTTTAATATCTTCTCTTGTTTCTTGTGTCTCTTGTTTATTCATTTATTGTATAATTCTTCGTGTTCACAATTGAATATTTAAAAATACTATACAAAGTAAACATACAAAGCCTCCTGATACAAGGAAAAGTCTTATAGATATTGTAAACTATAATACGATGCATCATCAAGGCAGAGCTTACTTTGCTAGACAAAGAATATACTATGAGTATTTTACAGACAAAAGCGATCTCACTCAACAAGTGAAACTTTTCTCAGATAATACTCATAACAACCCGCTGGTTTTGTTTTAAGCCTCTTTAGTCTACCAATTAAGCTTCTAACAGTTGTGCGTTAAGGTATATTACATAATATACCTTAATACTTTTTTGATTTTTCCTAAAACACACATGTGAAAAAACACTAACACAGCTAAGTGTAGGGAATTCTAAACAGATTCAGAAGTTTACTATTTACTAGCTTGGCTCGAAAGAGCTTCGCTTACACTGTACAGCTACCTAAGCCATGTAACTGTAACGCACCGCGGCTTGTTAAGATCATTGTGGCCGACCGATGATACATTATTTTTGTAACAATAAATAGTAACGCGAAGCCGCTCGGGTGGTCTACCAGTACTAGATGTAATTCACTATATCTCTTATTAATTCATTATGAAAAATGTATATTTTGTTTTATAAATAGCGGATGAACATGTTGCAAAACATGCAGTTTCCAATGATATAAATATATTAGGGGCGTTTTTATAAAGCTTTTGTTTGACCCTGGGACTGGGAAAAAATTAAAAAAAAAATGATTGGATCTTGCAAAAAGGGGAAAAGCTATTCCTGTTGAAAGCTTTGTATACGTCAGCTATAGATATTTTTTTTCATGAGGCTTCGCTCGCATTCGAATTGTTAGTCTCGAATCCACCTAGAGACACACAAACGATTTCATTAAAATCATTCCAGCCGTTTATGAAGACTTAAGTGAAAAACACGCACAGGAGAAAGTTTACCTATAGAAGATATATTATTCGTCTCGTAAATTTTATTTATTACATTTTACATAATATAATATATGCTATTATTATACAAATATATTTTCATAAATGCCAATACTCAACTGTATCATAATATATCAAGTTGAATGTCAACTATCTATTTTCCCATAAATTATTAAACAGAAAAGTATAAAATATCTAATCGTTCTACTAATAACGATAGCACCTTATATCAAATCAGATATTTTTATACTTGCTCGTTGATTTATAAGGTATCTAGTGACAGACATATAGATTAATATTGTGATAGGTTACAATATCTTGTAATAGGCGTAATAAAACATTTATAGTTCTTGATACGAATGCATATCTTTTTAATTAGTTTCTTCGTAATGTGAACCTTATGAACGGCTTTTCATATGTGTAATGTAGTAGGGCAATATAGGAATGTAGGTATTACGTGAATGTTAGGTTCTGTGTAAATAGAATTTCTCACACGGTGACCAAGAACTCTAAACTTTACAACAACTTTAATATTTGTTAAATATTCTAGATAATGATTAATTAACTATTACTTACTTCATTAATTTTAACTATAAATTACGACGAGTATATTTAGGCATAAATATTCAACAGAAACCATATCGGTCCATCCCAACCTGATTTAATTCTCTTAGGTACGTTCTTAAAATTTGTAAAGAATATTTTCCAATCTGAAGCCTTTAAAACTCGTCCTTTGCTTCGACAGTAACTTTGTAATAACGGAAAATATAAAGAAAGTAGTCCTCGTGTAAGCTTTTCAAGGTTCTGTTTTGAATAAGATATCTTTTAGGGATTTTCACGTAGGTATACCATTATAATTTATATCTATCTGACTTGGTTGACTCGTGAGCGTAGAACCGAGGGGTCCTGGGTTCGATTCCCGGTGGAGACGAAGCAAAAAAAAAATGTCTCGGTCTGGCAGGACACAGAAGGCTGATCACCTACTTGTCCCTAAAGAAAATCGATCAGTGAAACAGATGTATGCATAATGCATCTGCCCCTTACCCCACTTGGGGACATGGGACTTCACTATACCATTATGTCTGAAATATGTTACCTATTTTGGAAAGTTACTTCAAGAATTTAAACCTAATAATAATATAGCCTTTTATATTAGATCAAACTTAGGTCTAACACATACCTACATATTATAATGAAAATGAATTTACACCTAACATAAAATTTGATTTTAATCAGACTTATAAAATTTTTCATTAACAAAACCAACATGAAACTGAAATTTCAACAAAATGAACTTTATTACGTAAACGCGATTTCCCACAAATTTTGCTGTACAAAGTCTAAGTAAGTACACCTTAAAACACAAATGTTCCCCTCTATACAACGAAGCATGTCCAATAAGAATGTAACCCTAACCATATTATATCATTAGTCGGTCAGGCGGCACGCGCGACCCATAGTCCATAACTCGCGACGCGTGCTATCAACCAGCACAACCAGACCTTCCCTTCCCCCCTCCCCACCACAATAACCGGGCCACTTAAGAGACCACAAACCATCCATCACGGCTCTAATTAAACTGGAAACGTTACCCGCCGCCTTTAAATAGGAAACGACACGTTTATCCAATTAGAAATTCACCATATCTCTGTGAGAGGAGGAAATTTGAGCAATCTGCCGAGCGCCTCGGCGTTCCTATCACAGTTTATTCAATTGAACGTAATAAAGTTATGTGAGCTATGAACAATGTGAAATAATGCACTATATTTAGATGACCTTTTGTTGTTAGTGCAAGCTATGTCTTAGTCCATAAAGGGTCTGATTTAGGAAGATCTGTTGTAAACAGCTAAACTATTACTGTAAACAGCAAAACTATTTATATTCGTACTTGAATATTCTTTAAGGACAAGTTCACAAAAGGCTTTGTAACCTTTAAGCAAAACACCACACTTATTTAAAGTTCCAGACTGTAAATAAAAACATTTTGGTCTATAAATAATTCTTTCTAATCATAGATTTAACTGTAGACAACACAAATCCCTTTCAACTTATCAACAACAATCTTACAAAAGAAAACAAAATGTTCACGTGAATGTAGGTCAGAAAAATAGCAGCAACATTTCTTGGAGAGATCTCGAAATACATTTCTCGCTCGAATATTATAAGGAATCCACTAGACTTATTGTTAGCAATAGATCTGTAACAAGTTCGTTACAAGGTGTAAATGTAGGTTATAATAATTTATTATAAGTTGATATTCTCAATGATCTATGTTGCGTGATATCTCCGGGATATTTATGTGCGCTTTGCAATTTTGTGTCACCTTTATTGGCCTTGGTATTTGTGCTGGAAGCTTCTAGAATTGATTTATTGTTAACGCTTTTGTGTGCTAATAGATCTAGGATTCACTAAATCTTGTTTTTGATAGCATTTATTGATTTCAGTGCAATAAATTTGCGCTTACAATTTTATTAGCTAGGAAAGTTTTCGTTTATTTATTATATGTAAAACAACATTATGTCTAAACAGTTCTCTTTATAAAGCTAGCAAGGAAGATATATTTTAGAGGTAAAGTTTTGATATAATTATTAAAAACTTTTCTATTACAGTACAGATAGGTACTGTGTAACAATTAGATATGGAATAATTATAAAAGGTAAGTGTTTATTATCTCTAGTAACTAGCAATCACAAACACAATTGTTACATAGCAAAAAAATACATTGGAATTACCCACCTCGCAATCAGTTACCAAAATTTTCCTATTTATCTACCAAACAAATGAAGATTCCGAACTGTCAATCTCTGGTCAGTAAACAATGTTTAAAACCGGTCATAATAGAAATTTATCCGTAGTATATGACGGTGATAGTTATACTATGGTTAGAGCGGCGCGTGGCTCGCACGTGCCTTTCCTGACCTCATTCGTAAATCATCTAATCTCAAGCTATACCGCAATAAAAATTTTATTCAACTAATGAAGATATCCAATTGTGATTTATTGATTTGATGTTAATTAATGTTATCGTGAGTTACTTTATTTCCTTTTTTTATTAGCTCTCTGATAGAATGGAGATATGTTTACGATTCCTTTGTTGCGATAGACTATAAGAGCGTACGATATATTATCACAATAAGTTGTTTATTTTGATGCTTTAATAAAATAAAATACCGTTTTGAATGAAAATTAAATAATAGGTGGTAAAAATGTGGTAGGGTGGCATAAAACCACATAAGTACTTATTTATTAACTTTTAAATTGAATTGTTTACTAACGAGCTTTCACGTTTAAAATTAAGTAGGGTAGCCCGCGACTTCATTCACGTGGTCTATAAATCTTGGATGAATCTACATACAGATCAGCTGATTTTGCGTAACAAACAAACATCCATACATTCTTACAAACTTTCGCGTTTTAATATTATTAGGAGAGGATAGGAATATTAAGATTCGCTTAAATTCCTGCGTGACGTCACCAGCATGACAGACATGACCAGAGGAAACAATCCAACCATCGCAATCAGGCGACAAACGGCCGCGGCGCAGCACAACGCGGTAACTACTCCAAATTAATATATCCTGGCTCGCGCCGAGATTCTTAATATTATATTTAGAAGTGACATACGCTCGTTTGTATCAATTGGCCCGAGATTGGCCCGTCTGCCTGATATACGGACGCTACTTAGACAATGATGGCACAAATTGCGAGATTACGTGTAACACCGCTATGGCAATAGACCAGTTATCTATTAGGCCAATCTGCTGGAAGGACTTGTATCTGTTTAGTTTGTGGTTGAAGCTTCTGTAGAACTATGGCAATTTCATAAAAATTGTAAAGTATTTTATAAAATCAACGTTTAAATTAAACAGCAATAAAAATCCTTATAAATTTAAGCTGCAATTAAGCACTATGTGTTGTATCAAATTATTTGAAACTAAGCAGTACCTAAGGTTTCGCTGCTAATAAAATATATGTAAAGAGGAGCGGAGCTGGTTAGTTTTTCTATCAATAAATCATAATTGTAATTAAATTGAACTTAATTCTCTAGTAAATAATGCGTACTTGCCTATTTTACAATGAATATTCTAGCTAAATACGAAGATAATTTGTAGTGGTTACTTTGAAACACCGCAAACAATCGTGTCTGCACTCTGCAAGGACTGTGAATACTAGCTCTTAAGAATGGTCAATTCTGTAACTGTACTAAATCTACGCACTGTCACAGATAAAAAATAATTTACTATTGGCCATGGCACTGTCACAAAATTATCACTACGTCCGATATGGCACGAATGAAGCGGTTGCATTAAAACTAGGTATCTTTTTGTAATTAAT
>CAJQZM010042247.1:0-40398 GCA_907164665.1 Colias nastes | reverse complement strand
CCCCCCCCCCGGTCGCACCCGCCGGGAGATGGCCGGGCAGCCGATTGTGACGGAAGGAGAACGCATCTTCCGTATCGCTGGGGTGGAGGGTTACCCATAGCCCTGGAACCGGGGTTCGATCGTCCCCGGTTCGGTGTCAACGCCCGTTCAGTTTCTGGGCGAATACAGTGTCGTCAGGCGATCGGGCGTGTTGTCGAGGCGTTCCAGATGCGGATAGCGCAGCCCGTCATGATACGGGATGGAGACCGTGCGGAAATGCGTGCCCGATTTGACCAGAAGCGTAATGGGCGCCTTGTCGGTCTTTGCTGTCTTGATGGCGTCGATCAGCCCTTCGGGTGAGAAGGTATCGCCATTGACGGCGACGATCTCGTCATGAATGGCCAGACCTGCCTTATAGGCCGGGCTGTCCCAGGCCACCGTGCCGAGCGTGCCGTTCTTGGCGTTGATGATCACGCCAAGCGAGAAGCGCAGGCCCACGCGATGACGGTTCTTGAGCAGCTGCGCCTCGAAGGCATTTTCCTGATCGGTATAGACCAGCTTGTACCCGCCCGCTTCGAGACCGCCCAGCGGTGCGCGCTTCTGCACTGTGCTGATACGCTCATGAAGGAACTTGGCCCAGTCATAAGGCACGACCTTGTTCAGCGTCAGAACCACATCGTCGAGCGTGTAGGGGCTGACGACGATGCTACCATTATTGGTGCCGAAGAAGGCCTTGGCAAAATCGTCGATCGACTTCGTGTCATGCGATAGTTTGCGGATCATCATGTCGGCATCGAGCCAGACCAGCTGACCTTCGACATAATAATCTTCCGAACGCTGGTAATCGCGCCAGGACTGCGGCGCACGCTGGGCAATGATCGGATCGTTGGTCGTATCGGCCACGGGGCGCCAGCTGCGACCTGCCTGCGAGTCGTAGGTGGCGGCCATCAGAGCAAGGCTGTCGAAGCCCTGATCCTTGGTCACCAGTCCTGAACGGGCGGCGAGGACATTGCCCCAGAACTCCGTCTGTCCCTCATACACCCAGAGCAGCGATCCGCGCTGGGGCGAGTTGAAGGTCGGGCCGTACAGATCGGCCGGACGGCGATACTTGCCGTTCCAAGAATGGGTGTATTCATGCGCCAGCAGATCGCGCTGGGGGAAGGAGTGCTTCCAGTCGGTAAAGTAGTCTTCGCTCACGCTGTCTTCGCTGGACTGATGATGCTCCAGCCCGATGCCGCCCAGCTCGTCCGTCAGCGCCATGAGGAAGTCATAATGGGCATAATGCTGCGAGGCGAAGACCAGAGTGGCCTGTTTGACGAGATTGCGATGGATCTGGATTTCCGCGTCGTCATAGGCCAGATCGCCCGGCTTGTCGGCAACCATGTTGAGCGTGACCGGCACGCCGCCCGGTGCATTGAGCGCGACCTTGCGGAAATAGGACCCGGCGAAGAGCGGTGAATCGACAAGCGTATTATAGGACACAACACCGTAATTCAGCGTGTCGCCCGTGTTGTTGCCGTTGGTGCGCAGTGCTGTGGCGGCCTGCCAGCCATGAGGCAGTGTCACGCTGGCCTGAACGGGAATATCGCGCGAGTAGTAGCCTGCCGGATAGAGCGAGACCTCGTTCCACTGCACATTGACGATATGGGGCGTCATGACCACGCGCCCTTCATTATCGGTCACAGGCGACAGCAGCTTGAAATCGAGATCGAGCTGGGTCTGATCCTTGGTGACAGGCACATGGAAGGCGAACACATCCACCGGGTCGCGCAGCCATGGAATGGTCTTGCCGCCTGCACTGACCACCAGTCCGCCCAGCTGTGTAATCGTGCCTTCAGGCGCATGGCCGCCCGGAATCCATTTGGGGTAAAGCAGCACGATCTCACCCGCCTCGCGTGCAGCCTGGGGCACGGGCACGGTTTCATGCATGGTCATGACATGATGATCGAGATCGGTGGCATTGACGCTCAGCTTGAGCGTGCCAGGGAAGGCGACGTCCTTGGGCTGGGGAAGCGGCGAAGGCAGGGGGGCTGCCTCGGGCTGGGGCTGGGCAGCCAAGGCTGGGGCGAGAGGTGCACCGAGAACGAGGGCAGCAACAAACGTGCCCGCGCGGAAAAGGCGGATGGTCAAGCGTGATACTCCACGGAATGCAGATCGATCCTGTCTGTTCATCACCAAAGTGCAAACGAACGCGGCTGACAACCCATATTCAGGGCGATATTCCGGATACGATACGAATTAAGGGCTTGCACCCTGTCCTGACCTGCTGCTTCCGATATCGCCCCGGGTGCCTCAGCTCACCGAGGCGATATCGCCACCCAGAACAGCCTCGTTCGTCGTGATCACCGTTTCGCTCAGCAGCCATTCAGGTCTGACGGTATCGAGATCGTAAACCGGCACGACCATTCCTTCACGGGCCGTGATTGTCAGCGCCGCTTGTTCGGCACTCTCCGCGCCGCGCTGGATCAGCATGGCATCGCATTCCGGCAAGGCGCCCGGATCGACGCGCGTGATCACATTGGCCAGTTGTCGCGATACCTGCCTCAGCCATTCCACAGCAGGATCGGGAGCCAGAACGAGCACTGTATTCCCTGCACCCAAAGCCAGCCCCACGGCATGAATAAGGGCAGGCCAGCTTTCGCAGGCGCACAGAATCACCCCTTTTGGGCGGATCGTATAGCGGTTGCTTTCTCCAGACGGGCCGGGCAGATCGAGGGTCAGGCCGCAGAGCCGATGCGCTATGGCCGCACGGACGCGTCTGGCCGAGGGGGGGTCGCGCGGCTCGAGAAATGCCAGAAAGGCCCGTGCTGCAGGAGGAACGGGCGCCGTTTCGCTGGCTTCGAACGGGCAGGCCGCTCCATACATCAGGCGTGGCAGAAGCAGAGGGCCGCCGAGCTTCGGGCCGGAACCCGACAGCCCACGGCCGCCAAAAGGCTGCGTTCCGATGGCGGCGCCGATGATCGCGCGGTTGACATAGATGTTCCCCGCACGGCTGCGTGCGCAGGCGCGTGCAATGGTATCGTGAATGCGGCTCTGCACGCCGAAGGTCAGGGCGTAGCCGGTTGCATTGAGGGCATCGATCACACCGTCGAGCTCGTGTCTGGCGTAGCGCCTGATATGCAGAACGGGCCCGAAAACCTCCTGTCCGATATCGGCCACGCGACCGATCTCGATCAGCGTCGGTGGAACGAAATGACCCTTGAGGGTCTCGGCCTGCAAACCGGGCTGCCAGACGCGATAGCCCGCCCGACGCATACGCTCGATATGCTCTTCGACGCGGACGCGGGCACCGGCAGAAATAAGAGGACCGATATCGGTGCCGATACGGTCTGGGGCACCGACATGACGTTCGTTCAGGGCAGCGCGCAGGCGTTCGATCAGGTCTTCGGCCCCGTCCTCCTGCAACAGCAGCACGCGCAGCGAGGCGCTACGCTGGCCCGCACTGTCGAAGGCCGAGGCGAGAATGTCAGGAATGACCTGCTCGGGCGGGACGCTGCTATCGACGATCATCGCATTCTGCCCGCTGGTATCGGACAGGAGCGGAACCGGTTGTCCCGTTCGCCCCGTACGACCGAGCAGCTCGCGGCTGATGGTCTTGGCAACGGCGGTCGAGCCGGTGAATATCACGCCATCGATGCGGGGATCGGCCACCAGAGAGGCGCCGACATTGCCTTCGCCCGGCAGGAGCTGAAGCGCACGTGAGGGCAACCCGGCCGAGAGGAACAGCGAGACGAGACGCGCCGCCACCAGTGGCGTTTCCTCCGCCGGTTTTGCAATCACGGCATTTCCCGCCGCAAGGGCCACCGCGACCTGCCCCGTAAAGCTGCTGACCGGGAAATTCCACGGGCTGATGCACAGCACGATGCCCAGCGGGGCACCGTGCCCGCCAGTTTCATCGAACAGGCGAAGCTGCGCGGCGTAATAGCGCAGGGCGTTGATCGCCTCGCAGATTTCGTCTGTGGCACCCGACAGGGTTTTGCCCGCCTCGCGTATCAGCAGGTCGAGCAGGGTCGACCGGTCGGCGTCCAGAGCTTCGGCTATGGCGTCGAGACAGGCGGCACGCGTTTGCGGGTCGGTACGACGCCACTCCTGCTCGCCCTCGGCCGTATTCAGTGCCGCATCGATGTCGCGCGGGCGCGCATAGGTAACGCTGCCGGGATGGTCGTCGTGCAGGGCGGGATTGACGATCGTGCGCGCGCGCCCCTCCGGGCGCGGCATGGCGGGGCCGAGGGGCATGGCCCTGAACGGCGCCGGGAGAGGAAGCAGGTCTTCGGCCAGCCTCTGCATGAAAAGCCTGTCATGCAGATCGGGTCTGATTGCAGTCTGTCGCCCGGGCAGGGACAGATCGGGCGGCAGGGGAATGGTGCGGCTTGGAGACCCGCGAGGCACAGGGGTGCGCGCCAAGGCGACCGGATCGGATACGAGCGTATCGAGCGTAACGGTACGGTCGTAGATCTGGTTGACGAAAGAGGTGGAAACACCGTTCTCGATCAGCCTGTCGATCAGAAGAGGCCCCAGGCGGGATTCGGGGCCTACCGGCACAAGCAGGCGGCAGGCCGCGCCGGGAAGGGGAACCGGAACACCCCCTACCATTCCCGAAAGCGGAGCATGGTTTTTTGTGCGTGATTTTGCCGCTGCACCCGATGGGCGCGCCTGTAATACGGCTTCGTAAGGCGTTTCACCCGTACCGAACAGACAGCCGAATTCGTAGCGACCGGGAGACCAGGGCGGCGCAATGGCAAGGATCGTGGCGATGCTGCGCGCATTATGGGTAGCGAATTGCGGGTAAAGCCATGCCTCGGATGCAAGTGCCTGACGGGCACAGGCGATGAAACTGACATCGGTATGATATTTGCGCGTGAATACGGTGTACTCGGCGCAGGACTCAGCCTGACTCTGCCTTATCTCATGCGTGTGATATCGCCCTTTGACAAGGCGCAGGGCAATGCGCCGACCGGTCTCCCGCGCAATGGCGATCAGGTGATCGATCAGGGGCAGGGCGCGTTTGTCATAGGCCTGAACGGTAAACCCCAGCCCGTTCCAGCCCGCGAGCTCGGGTGCGCGACAGAGTGCATCGAAGAGATCGAGCCCGAGATCGAGCTTCTCTCCCTGTTCGGCATCGATATGGACAATGAGATTGGCCGCGCGCGCGCGCAGGGCGAACGCCGTCAGAAACGGTAGCAGCTCGCTCATCACGCGCTCGCGCTGGGTCTCTTCGAAACGTGGGTGCAACGACGAGAGCTTCAGCGACAGGGAAGGACGATCGTGAAGACTCTGACCGCGCCCGTGGCGCGCGAGCGTTTCGACCATCGCCAGCGCGTCCTGCCTGGCCCACTCGGCCTCTTCCGCTGTCTGGGCCGTGCCGTGCAGCGCGCTATAGGCCAGGCTGAAACCGGCCTGTTCTGCCGTGCGGCTGCGTTTGAGCGCCTGGGTCAGCGTTTCTGCGGGTACGAACTGTGTGCCCATCATCTGCATGGCCCGTTCGACACCATGACGTATGAACGGTGCGCTACCGCGCATGGCGAGACGGCGCAGCCCGCCGGGCACGGCATGAAAGCGCGATGAGGTGGACATGGCCCAGCTGGCCGCATTGAGAAACAGCGGCGGCTCATGACCTCCATGATGCTGCCAGCCCCCCTGGCCGATCTGGTCGCGTATCAGGGTATCGCGTGTCGCGGCATCGGGAATGCGTAGCAGACAGCCAGCGAGGCAGAGCAGTGCCCTGCCTTCTGCCGAATGCAGGGGAAAAGCCTGCAACATGGTGTCGATGCCATCCGTGCCCGCGTGGTTGCGCCAGTAGGTAACAAGGCTGCGTGCGTGACTGTCGATCTGTTCGGGCAGCGGGTCGGCAAGGGTTGCAAGAGTCAGCAACCCGGCAAAGGCTTCCGCCTCCGGGCGTCGCGCAGCATGGGAGATGGCCTCTCTCGAGGGCTCGGACGCCGGAAGCCCGGAGAGAAGGCGGGAGAAAACTGTCATGCTGCTTCAGTCACGCAAAGACCCAAAACACCAGACTAGGCGAGGGCACGGATCAGGAAAACCCTTGAGACGGGACTTGAGCGTTACTTGTGAGTCATACGCCGGGGACACCCGACATACGGCAATCGAGCAGACTGCCATCCGACGGGTTTTCCCACTTGTCGGGGGCGATTTCAGGCGGGGTGGCGACGCGTGAAAAAGCGTACGGAGCGTTCCTCAATGGAAAATTCGCGCAATGCTGCGGCAAATTTCTCGAAATGCGGTGTTTTGAGATGAGCTTCGAAAGCGGCACGGCCTGCATAGACCTCGTGCAGCACAACGACGTCTTTCACATCCTGCTCGGTCAGCACATCGAAGGCCAGGCAGCCTTCTTCATCGGCCAGGGAGCGGTCGCTGTCGTAGCGACAGATATCGAGAAATTTCTCGAAATTTTCAGCCGGTGCAGCGAATTCCGCGATCACTGTAAAGTTTTCAGACATGGAATGAATCCTCCCGGTTTCCTTAATTGACTTTTCTGCCGCATTTCTGCGAAGAGTAAACACCGATTCACGGGAGAGACCGGATAATTTTCCCGGCGCCGAAGGAGCAACCGCCCCGGAAACTCTCAGGCAAAAGGACCGCGATCGGCTGGAACTTCTGGAGAGAGGCATCCCTGTGGGATGTCCGCCGACGGGATAGCGATCTCAGGCAAAGGCGACAGAAGGGGCGACGAATTTTTCGTTTTCTGCCTTGGGGGATTCCACCCGTTGTCCGACGCTCTCTCGCTTACGCCGCTTGACGCCCTGCATATCGAACTCGGCGCCCGTATGGTGCCGTTTGCCGGCTATTCCATGCCGCTGCAATATCCTGCCGGATTGATGGCGGAGCATCTGCACACCCGCAAAAGCGCCGGATTGTTCGACGTCTCCCATATGGGGCAGCTGCGCATTACCCCCAGACAGGGCACGTTGCAGGATGCCGCGCTGGCTCTGGAAAGCCTGATCCCCGTCGATCTGGCAGGTCTGGGACCAAACCGTCAGCGTTACGGGTTCCTCACCAACGAGAACGGGGGCATCCGCGACGACCTGATGGTTGCCAATATGGGCGACTGGCTGTTCGTGGTCGTCAATGCCTCCTGCAAGGTTGCCGATACCGCGCTGATGAAACAGGCGCTCGGCGATCGTGTCATCATCGAGAAGCTCGACGATCGTGCGCTTCTGGCACTTCAGGGGCCGGAAGCGGTCAATGTGCTGCAGGATCTGTGCCCCGATGCTGCCGAGATGCGCTTCATGGATGCGATCGAGACCCATATCGACGGCATCCCCTGCACGCTGACGCGCTCGGGCTATACGGGCGAAGATGGCTACGAGATCGGCATTCCCGCCGAGCATGCCGAGCAGATCGCCCGTGCAATACTGGCCGATGAGCGCGTTCTGCCGATCGGGCTCGGCGCGCGCGACAGCCTGCGTCTCGAGTCCGGTCTGTGCCTGTATGGCAACGATCTTGACGAAACCACCACACCCGTCGAAGCCGCGCTCGGCTGGGCCATGCAGAAGGCCCGCCGTGAGGGTGGCGCCCGTGCAGGGGGCTATCCGGGTGCCGACATCATCATGAAGCAGGCTCGTGAAGGCGTCTCCCGCCTGCGCGTCGGTCTTGCTGCCGAAGGACGCGCGCCCGTACGTGCCGGGACCGAGCTGTTTGCTGATGAAGCTGGCACGCAGAAAGTCGGTGTCGTCACCTCGGGGGCCTTTGGCCCGAGCGTCAATGCGCCGGTTGCCATGGGTTATGTCGACACCGCCCATGCAACGCTCGGCACCACGCTTTACGGTGCCCTGCGCGGCAGGTTCGTACCGGTGCAGGTGCGCACCCTGCCTTTCGTCCCGCCCGGCTTCAAACGCTGAAAACCGTCAACTGAGAGAACGCGATCGATGAGCACCACCTATTATACTCCCTCCCATGAATGGATCCGTCTCGAAGGCGATATCGCCACGGTCGGCATCACGGCCCATGCTTCCGACGAACTCGGTGAGCTGGTGTTTGTGGAAGCCAAGGACGAAGGCACCGAAGTTCCGCAGGGCGAGCCCGCTGCTGTCGTGGAATCCGTCAAGGCAGCTTCGGATATCTACGCGCCGGTGAGCGGCGTGCTGGCCGGGTTCAATACCCGTCTTTCCGACGAGCCGACCCTTGTCGGATCCGATCCGGAAGGCGAAGGCTGGATCTTCAAGCTGCGTGTCAGCGATTCTGCCCAGCTCGAATCCCTGCTCGATGCAGACGCTTACAAGGCTTCTCTCTGACCAGCCGATACAATGCACCAGCAACAGTCCAGTCGATCTGGCTGCCGGGCCGGTGCATGAGACTTCGCCAGCGCCGGTTCGCCGGTCTGGCTCATGATTGTTCTGTCAGATACGGCCTGCCGTTCTGATGTTCCGAGCTGAGCGCAGGCTGGCGTAGCGACGCTGACCTGCCTCTTTTGCGTTCCTGACGAGGATCTGCCGCGACGTGACCCGTAACGCTCCTGCCAATACGCCTCTCTGGCCTGCCCATGAGGCCGATCAGTTCGTTTCCCGCCATAACGGCCCCCGCCCCGGCGAGGTCGTTTCCATGCTCAAGACACTCGGCGTGCCGAGCATCGACGCGCTGATCGAACAGACCGTGCCGGGCGCCATTCTCGACCGCAAACCATCGGGTGTGGGCGAAGCGCTGACAGAGAGCGAGGCGCTGGCCCGTCTCAGGCAGATCGCAAGCCGCAATGTGGTCATGCAGTCCATGATCGGTCAGGGCTATCATGGCACGATCCTGCCCCCCGTCATTCAGCGCAATATCCTCGAAAACCCCGCGTGGTACACGGCTTATACGCCGTATCAGCCTGAAATCAGCCAGGGACGTCTTGAGGCGCTGCTGAACTTCCAGACGCTGGTCTGCGATCTGACCGGGCTCGACATTGCCAATGCCTCGCTTCTCGATGAAGCCACGGCCTGTGCCGAGGCGATGGCGCTGGCCCAGCGCAATGCCAAGACAAAGAGCACGGTCTTTTTCGTCGATTCCGACACGCATCCCCAGACGCTGTCTGTGTTGCGCACGCGCGCCGAGCCGCTCGGCTGGACCATTCAGGTTGGCAACCCCGAGACCGACCTCGATGCGTCTGCCGTTTTCGGCGCCCTGCTGTCCTACCCGGGCAGCTCGGGTGAGGTGCGCGATTTCCGTGGCGTGATTGCTGCCCTGCATGAAAAGGGTGCGGTTGCTGCCATGACCTGCGACCCGCTGGCGCTTGTCATGCTTGAGGCGCCGGGCAAGCTCGGTGCCGATATTGCCATCGGCTCGATGCAGCGTTTCGGCGTGCCGATGGGCTTCGGTGGTCCCCATGCCGGATTCATGGCCGTGCGCGATGCCTATAAGCGCACCATGCCGGGACGTCTGGTCGGCGTGTCGCGCGACTGTCGCGGCGCCCCTGCCTATCGTCTGGCCCTGCAGACGCGCGAGCAGCATATCCGCCGCGAAAAAGCGACGTCCAATATCTGCACGGCGCAGGTGCTCCTGGCGGTTATCTCCTCGATGTACGCGGTCTATCATGGTCCCGAGGGCCTGCGTGCCATCGCGCATCGCGTGAACCGTCTCGCCTCCATCCTGGCTGAGGGTCTGCGCGATCTGGCAGTGAAGGTCGAGACCGGCGTTTTCTTCGACACCATCACGGTCGAGGCCGGTGAGTCTGCTGCCCTGGTTCTGGAACGTGCCCGCAAGGTCGGTATCAATCTGCGCGATGCCGGTCAGGGTCGTATCGGTATCGCCTGCGACGAGACCACCGAAGCATCTCATATCAAGGCACTGTGGCGCTGCTTCTGCCCCGATGAAGCACGTCTTGCTGCCCTTGAGGCCAAGCTCGACGGTGCCAGCACCCTGCCTGAAGTGCTTTTGCGCACCGGTGCCTTCCTGAATGCTGCCGTGTTCCATGCCCATCGCTCCGAAACCGACCTGCTGCGCTATATGCGCCGCCTGTCGGATATGGATCTGGCTCTGGACCGCACCATGATCCCGCTCGGCTCATGCACCATGAAGCTGAATGCAACTGCCGAGATGATCCCCATCACCTGGCCGGAATTCGGTGCGCTGCATCCTTTCGCTCCTGCCGATCAGACCGAGGGATATCAGGAACTGTTCGGTATTCTCGAGCATGCCCTGTGCGCCGTCAGCGGCTATGACGCCGTCTCGTTGCAGCCGAATTCCGGGGCGCAGGGTGAATATGCCGGTCTGCTGGCGATTCGTGCCTATCATCAGGCTAATGGCCAGAGCGAGCGCGATGTCTGCCTGATTCCGGCTTCGGCTCACGGCACCAACCCTGCGTCTGCCCAGATGGTCGGTATGCGCGTGGTCGTGACCGCCTGCGATAGCGCAGGCAATGTCGATCTGGATGATCTGCGCAAGAAGATTGCCCAGCATGAAGGGCGTATCGCCGCGCTCATGCTCACCTATCCCTCGACGCATGGCGTGTATGAGGAAGCGGTGATGGCGATCTGCGATCTGGTTCACGAAGCGGGCGGACAGGTTTATCTGGACGGTGCCAACATGAACGCGCAGGTCGGTCTGGCGCGACCGGGCCTCTACGGCGCCGACGTGTCTCATTTCAACCTGCACAAGACCTTCTGCATTCCGCATGGCGGCGGCGGTCCGGGCATGGGGCCGATTGGCGTCAAAGCCCATCTCGCACCGCATCTGCCCGGTCGTCCGGAACGTGGCGATGCGCGTGCTGTATCCGCCGCCCCGTTTGGTTCCGCCTCGATCCTGCCGATTTCGGTCGCCTATGTGCTGATGATGGGCGATGACGGCCTGCGTCAGGCGACGGAAATGGCAATCCTGAACGCCAATTACATCGCTGCCCGTCTCGAGCCGCATTATCCGGTGCTCTATCGTGGCAGCAATGGACGGACCGCGCATGAGTGCATCATCGATCTGCGTCCCCTCAAGGATGCGGTCGGTGTCACGGTGGACGATATCGCCAAGCGCCTGATCGATCACGGGTTTCATGCGCCGACGGTCAGCTTTCCGGTGGCAGGCACGTTCATGATCGAGCCGACGGAATCCGAGGGCAAGGCAGAGCTGGATCGCTTTTGCGATGCCATGATTGCTATACGCGAAGAGATCCGCGCGATCGAATCCGGCAGCATCGCCATGGAAGCCAGCCCGTTGCGCCACGCGCCCCATAGCACTGCCGATCTGGTGGGCGAGTGGGACCGCGCCTATGACCGGATGCAGGGATGCTTCCCCGGCGGCCTGGATCGTGTGAAATATTTCGCGCCGGTCAACCGTATCGACAATGCCTGGGGCGACCGCAATCTGGTCTGTTCCTGCCCGGATATCTCAACTTACGCTGAAGCAGCGGAGTAAAGTCGGGCGACCCCCGTTCCCGGTTCGGGGCGGGGGTTTTTCTTTTCCGGAAGAAGATGCCCAAGACGCCTCCGCATTTCGCTTATGGGCACCGGGTAGCGCAGAAGCCCATCAACCGTCGGAGGCATCAAACTCCCGAGCGGCGATGCCGGACGACTGGTGGCACGGTTCTGTCTCAAGACGACCGTCCTCCCAGATTAGAACAGGAGCTTTTTGGTTCTTTTTCTCAAAAAAGAATGATCACTTCCCATCTTGTCGCACATGCACCCATAAGCCGCCTGTCAGTTCGACAAGACGTTGCGGCGTCATGCGAACGGAGGCGGTAATCGACCCTGCAGCGGGAATGATTTCCTCGAAGGCCTGAAGAGACTCGTCGCAATAAACGGGCAGGGGGGCTGGCAGGCCGAAAGGGCAGACGCCGCCGACGGGATGGCTGGTCGCTTCCAGCACGGCCTCCGGGCCCAGAAAACGCGGCTTGCCACCAAGCGCTTCGCGGGCACGCCTGTTATCGAGACGTGCCGTTCCTGCCATGACCACCAATACGATACGCCCGCCAACATCGACGCAGAGGGTTTTTGCGATCTGGTCGGGTTCGACGCCATGGACTTCTGCGGCCTCTAGAACCGTGGCGGTGCTGCGCCCTTCATCGATGATCGAAAGTTCCGGGGCGAGGCGGGCGAGTTCGGCGCGAACGGAATCCAGGCTCATGAGAGTCTCAGCGTCTTATCAGGATATAGTTGATGGTAAGATCGATGTCGAAGTGATCGCCCTTCATGTCCGGGGGCACGGGTGGAAGCTGCGCGCCCTGGAACATGCCCGTGGTTGCCGCATCGAGCGAATAGGAACCCGATTGCCCCGTAAGGCGCACGGATTTCACCCGGCCATTCCGGTCAAGCACGACATGAACGGAAGAGGGGCCATCCTCGCCATTCTTGATGGCATCTTCGGGATAATACAGATGCGCACGGATCCAGCGGTCGATCTCGCTGCCATAATCGTCACTGACGCCCCGGATGGAATTGCGCGTCATGAAGGGCGCGTTGATCTGGCCGTTGGTCGACAGTGGGCCCAGCGACATGTCGATCGGCGCCCCGGAGCCGCCGCGTCGGCCGCGCTGGCGGCGTGGCGTGGAGGGCGCTTCGCCGAAATCGAGCGTCGTCATGTTCGCAAACGGATTATCCGACTGCTTCGCGGTCGGGCGACGGCTCGAACGATGGCTATGCGCGTGCGTCTGGCTTTTCGTGCCTGATTTGGCAATGCCCGGGCTGACAGGACGATCCGTGCGGGTTTTGGGTATTTCCGTCGAGGGACCGTCGGGGATTGGGGGCGATGCAGGGGGCGTCGGTGTGGGAGGCGCCGGGGTCGGTACGGATTCCTCCTCGTCGGGCTGCTGTTCCTGCTCCTTGTCCGGGCTGGAGGCTGAAGGCGCGTCATGGCTTTCGGACGGTTTTTCCTCGCCGCCCGGCTTGTCTTCATGCGGGCCGGCCATGCCACTCCGGGACGGGGGAGCGAACATCATTTCGACCTGCGGCTGATCGATGCCCTGCGGCAGGCCACGCGCATGACGTGCCCCTTCATAGATCAGCAGGCCGAGCAGCAGCGCATGGGCGACGGCGGAAACGACGAGAACCGTTATGACGCCCGGGTCTTCGAGCACCTGCGGCCGGATGAGGGAGGTCCCTGCCGGTTTCAGGTCGGGTTCGAGCCCGGTGCGCGGTTCGTAATGGGTAAGAGGCGCGCGGCTTCCCCTCATCGGAGGAAGGGCGCGCGTCGATCTGGCGGCCGGTGCGAACAGCAACGGCTCGTTACGCGCCCGTTTCCTGTCCGGGCGCGGACCATGGACTGCACCGGATGGCGGTGGAGCCGGATCGACGGGTAGGGTGCGTTTCAGAAGAACACCTGCAAGAATCAGAACACACGCCACCACCTGAGCGGGCAGGCAAGGGACCTGCTTCGCGACACGATCTGGCATCTGCTGCTATCATGGCATCTGACCCATCGTCTTGCCAAGCGCATCGGCGTCACGCCTGTTACAGAAGAGGAAAAACCTTGTACGACGATCCGGTGCTTTATGCCTGTCTGGGGCAGGATCCCGCGCTTCGGTCCGCCATCGAACGTATCGGTCCGTGTCGCCTCAGAGGGGCGGACGGCAAAACGCCGTATCAGGCCCTGATACGCGCCATTATCGGCCAGCAGCTTCATGGGCGCGCGGCAGAAGCCATTCTGGGCCGTGTCTGCGCCCTGTCTGGCGGCGATATGCCGGAGCCGGAAGCCCTTCTTGCATTGCCGGAAGAAACTCTGAGGGGGTGCGGTCTGTCGGCTGCAAAATTCGTGGCCCTGCGCGGTCTGGCTCAGGCGCGTCTTGAAGGGATTGTGCCCGGCGTGGATGAAGCGCGGCTACTGGATGATGAAGCACTTATCGCCCGCCTGACTTCCCTGCGTGGTGTGGGGCGATGGACTGTGGAGATGTTACTCATTTTTACACTGGGGCGTTCAGATGTGCTGCCGGTCGATGACTTCGCCATCCGCGCAGGGTGGCAGAAGCTCTATGGGCTCGATACACCGCCCCGACCCACCGCGCTCAGAACGGCAGGGGAGAAATTCTCTCCCTGGCGTTCGGCGCTCGCCTGGTATCTGTGGCGTCTGTCCGAAGAGGGGAAGTCGGTCAGAAATGCCCTGACCGGGTGAATACCCTTCCGGGCAACGCTTTTCCCGTCAATGTGGCGCGCTTTCTTTTCCCGACAGGTCGCGGATGAGCGACAGCAGAAAATGCAGTCCCGGGGTGATGGTTGAGAGCGGTACGCGCTCGTTCAGCCCATGGCTGAAATCATCCGAGGTCTTCATGAATATGGGGCTCGCGCCGTAGCTCGGAATCCCGGCGGCCCGGAACCACATGCTGTCCGTTGCGCTCGATGTCATGCTCGGGAAAACCGGAACGCCGGGATAGGCGGTCTGAACGGCCTGGGTCACGGCGTGAGCGAAAGGCGTGTTCAGAGGCGAGGCCTCGGTTTCCACATAGCCAGCGCTTCTGTCCTCGAACCGGACGGATGGATCATCGACCACCGATTTCAGCTCGTGAATGATATCGAGCCGGGAATGGCCAGGGAAAATGCGACAATTGACATTGGCCTCAGCCTGTTGGGGCAAAGCGTTCAGCGCGTGGCCACCCTTTATGGTGGTAACGACGCATGTCGTGCCGATGCTCCCGGCGAGCAGCGGATTGGCGCGCAGAACCGAGACGGCCTTCGCATTATCCGGTGTTGCAGCGAAAGTCCGCAGTGCTTCGGCCAGATGCGGAGGCGTAAAGCGGGCGACATTCATGAAATAGCTTCGCGTCAGGGCATTCAGCTCCGGACGGAAGGGGTGAGCCTCGATCTTGAGAAGGGCCTGAGCCAGTACGTCGATCGCGTTGCGTGTGCGTGGTTCGGATGCATGACCACCCGGATCGCTGACGCTCAGGCGCACATCGAGATAGGTTTTCTCTGCCCCGGACCAGGCATAGAACAGCGGTTTGCCGGTTTCCTCATCGAGCGTTCCGCCACCGACATCGAGATTCAGGACCTGCGAGGCGTTCGAGAGCGTCTTTGCAAGTATCTCTCCGGTTTTCATGGCCGTTTCTTCATCGCCGGAAAACGCGAGGACAATCTCCCGCTCGGGGGTGAAGCCGTGCTTGTAGAGATGAATGAGGGCCGTGATGGCCATGGCATTGCTGAGCTTCATATCGCCAGCCCCACGGCCGAACAGATAACCGTCTTCGACGACGGGAACCAACGGGTCGCGTGTCCAGTCCGATGGATTGGCCGCCACAACGTCCATATGTCCGAGAATGACGAGTGGCTTGAGCGATGGATTGCGGCCGGGCCAGCGCATTATGAAATAGGCGGTATTATCGACCCGCGTGATCGATATGGACTTCTCGGGAAAGCCGCCCGCGACCAGCGTTTTCTTGTAAAGCTCGGCGACCGAGGCGGTCTGGTTGTGCTCGCCGGCAGACGATTGAAAGGCGATGGAGGCTTCCGCCAGTGTCAGGGCTTGCAGCCCTTCGCGTGTCAGTGGGGGAAGTGGATCGGCGAGGGCAGGCCCAATCGAGAAAAGCAGCAGCGACAGGGCAGCGCGCTTAAGCATAGTAAAGGAAAACCTCAGTACAGAAAACAAACGGTCATATCGATGCTATGAAGTCTAGCATCTTCTCGCTGAAAAGTTTTGGATTATCTGCATGGAGCCAGTGTCCTGCATCGGGGATGGTTTCAAGCCTGTAATGCGGGAAGAGACGCCTCATGACGGGTTCGTGCTCTTTGCCGATATAGGGCGAATGCTCACCGCGCAGAAACAATGTCGGTCCCTCATAGACATAGCCCTCGGGCATATAGGGCCAGTTCTCGATATTGGGCATTGCCACCGTGATGTCCTGCAGGCCGATCTGCCAGCCGGGATCGCTGCCCAGACGGACATTCTGCAGCATCAGGTCGCGCACGCTGCGATTGGGTATTTCCTGCGCCAGGAGTTGATCAGCCTGCTGTCGGTCAAGCTGATCGGGGAAGTGGATGTGCAGCATGGCTTCGGCCAGTTTGGCCTGGCCGAAGCCGGTGCGTGCGGGCGCCATATCGCCGACGAGCAGCCCTGAAACAAGTTCCGGATACTGAAGCGCCAGGAGCATGGCGAGTTTGCCGCCCATGGAATGACCGACCAGAATGGCGGGGAGGGCTTCATGGGCGCGCAATGTCTCGACCACGTCGTCGACCATTGTGGGGTAATCCATGGGGCCGTGTGGACTTTCCCCATGGTTGCGCAGGTCGAGAGCGAGGGTACGATGGGTGCGTGAAACCTGTCTTTGCAGGAAGCCCATATTGCGTGCGCGTCCGAACAGGCCATGCAGGAACACGACCGGCGGGTGTCCCGCTGGCTGGGCCGGAAGGCGTTCGATAACGTTCAGCAGCACGATAGGGAGATCCTTTCGGGGAGAGAGCCGGCCGGAGCACGGATAAAAGCGACCGGAATTCTGGGGTTTTCTGTTGCTTGGGACAAGTCGGCACGACAATAAGGACTGCGCTTGCCTCCGGTCCTCAAAGTCATGTCAGGGTCTTTCTTGGGTTCAGGGTTCCACAGAACTATCGGACGACACGGTGTCAGGCGACTCCGTCTCATGGTTCACGTCCCGTATTATGTGCGTGCCCTCGTCCGATCCAATGAAATCTGGTTGACTGTTCTATCATCCTGTGTCGGCGTTCTGGCGGGGCTGAGTGTCTGGATCATGACGCGTGCCACGCTGATGGCTCATCGCGTTCTGTACAATCTGCATAACGACGGCAGGCTCTCTGGTCTTGCGACGCTCGCCCCCTGGCGCTGCGTGCTTGTTCCCTGCCTCGGCGGGCTGGTGCTGGGTGGATTCGGTCTGCTTGTGGCGCGACGGTTCCGGCACAGGCCGGTCGATCCGATCGAGGCCAATGCCCTGCATGGCGGGCGTATGTCGGTGCGCGACAGCGCCATTGTGGCGTTCCAGACATTTCTTTCCAATGGAAGTGGCGCTTCGCTTGGACTGGAAGCCGGATTTTCGCAGATTGCTGCGGCATTGGGGTCGCGCTGCGGTGCCATTTTCAGGGTGCGCCGTGCCGATATGCGCATTCTTGTCGGATGCGGGGCCGGAGGCGCGATAGGGGCGGCGTTCAATGCGCCCATTGCTGGGGCATTCTATGCTTTCGAGCTGGTGATCGGCACGTATTCCCTGGTCAATCTGGCGCCTGTTGCCGTGGCGAGTATCAGCGCAGTCGGTATCGTGCGCCTTCTGGGCGGTGTGACCGCGACCGTCACGCTCCTGCCGCATGAAAGCCTGGGTATGCGTGACAGCCTGCCTGTCATGGGGCTGGGTATTCTGTGCGGTCTTGTCGGCATTGGCGTCATGCGCGGCGTCACGATAGCCGAACTGGTATTTCGCAAGAGCCACCTGCCTGTCTGGTTTCGCCCCTGCCTGGGCGGGCTATGTGTCGGATGTCTGGCCCTTTATTCGCCTTCCATTCTGTCCGCAGGTCATGCCGCCGTCAGGAAAGTGCTCGATGGAGGGCTGCCGCTCACGACGCTCTTGCTCCTTCTCCTTCTCAAGGCAGTAGCGTCTGCAATCTCCATAGGCAGCGGGTTTCGTGGCGGGCTGTTTTTTGCTTCGCTTTTTCTGGGCGTGTTGTCGGGGTCGCTTTTCGGGCATGGGCTTGAGGCTCTTGTGGCGACCGGTCTTTCGGTCACAACCTGTGCCATTCTCGGTATGAGCGCTACGGCCGTGGCCATTATCGGCGTGCCCATGACGATGACCTGCCTCATTCTTGAAATGACGGCAGATATCACACTTGCCAGTGCCGTCCTGTTGTCCAGCGTGCTCTCCCTGCTCACGGTGAGGCGGCTATTCGGATATTCCTTTGCCACATGGCGGTTTCACCAGCGCGGTGAATCGATTCGCTCTGCCGTCGATATCGGCTGGCTGCGCGCGTTGACCGTCGGACGCATGATGCGACGGGACATGACCGTGTTTTCCCCTGATACCACAATTGGTGAAGCACGCCTCTGCTGCCCCCTTGGGGCCATGCCTCAGGTCGTTCTGGCTGATGCAGAGGGTGCTTACAGGGGGATCGTGCTCGTTTCCGATATTTACGGCCCCGATCACCCGCCGGGACGGACGCTCGCCGATCTGGTCCAGCATGAACAAATTATGCTTCTTCCCGACATGACCTGCCGTGACGCCGCACGCCGTTTCGAGGAAGCCGAAGCCGATGCCCTTGTTGTGATCGCCGACATGGCCTCGCGTCGGGTGATCGGCCTGCTGAGCGAGAAATACGTGCTGCGCCGTTATGCCGAGGCACTCGACCGGACGCGTCGGGAGCTGGCTGGCGAGACGAGGGCGTAAGCTGCGCATGCGACACAGGTGTGTGACCTCTGCCGCGGGGGCTGAAGAAATCATTCTCCTGCAGGTACGAGACGTTGACATGACACCTCTTCATGGGTAGCAGACGCGCACCAAGGACTCCCCGGACAGGGGGGATAAGCGAGGTATGGAATCGTGGGCGCACAGGACGACCTGAACGTTTCCTCGCAGGCGGAGAAAGGGGCCGACAGCTTCGACAAGAGGCTGGCCGATGCCGAACTCCGGATGCGCGGCAAAAGCGACAAGTCGGACTCTGTTTCCACCGGAAATGAAGGCAGTGCCGATTATTCGGCATTCGGGCTGGCAATGAGGATCGGGACCGAGATGGTCGCGGCACTGGTTGTCGGCGTTGTTCTGGGTTACGGGCTGGATCGCCTGTGTGGAACAAAGCCTCTTTTCCTGATCCTGTTCTCGCTGGTCGGCGGTGCAGCAGGGATGCTGAATGTCTGGCGTGCGGTGAAAAACGCCAACGTCTGACAGAGCGGCGCAAGGTATCGCGCCTGTTTTGTGGGTTTCATGGATCTCCGCCTTGGCGGAAGGTTCGTATCGTAAGCGGGAGAGGCAGCTTGGCCGCCGGATCAACGATTGACGCGCTCGGCCAGTTCGAGCTCCATCCTGTTCTCGGGCAGATCGGCGAGGCGCTGCGCTTCAGCCAGTCTCCGGCTTTCATGCTGGTGGCTGTCGTTCTGGTTCTGGCGTTCCTGTATATCGGTATGCGTCCTGCTGCCGTGGTGCCGGGACGTATGCAGGCCGCAGCCGAACTGGGATACGATTTCATCCACAACATGGCTGTCGAAACGATCGGCAAGGAAGGTACGTCCTTCTTCCCATTCGTTTTCGCGCTGTTCTTCTTCATTCTGGCCGGTAACTATCTTGGCCTGATCCCCTATTGCTTCACGTTTACGAGCCATATTGCCGTGACGGCCTCGCTGGCCATTCTCGTTTTCGTGGTGTCGATCCTCGCTTCCCTTCGCTATCAGGGCTTCAAGTTCTTCGCGCATTTCATGCCCGAAGGCGCGCCGGTCTTTCTGGCGCCGCTTCTGATCCCGATCGAGATCCTTTCCTTTCTTTCGCGACCTGTCAGCCTGTCGATCCGACTTTTCGCCAACATGATGGCTGGTCACGTTCTGCTCGAAGTCTTTGCCGGCTTTACCCTGATGCTGGCAGGTCTTGGGGCATTCGGCTCGGTGCTGGCTGTGACGCCCGTCGTCATCAATGTCGCGCTGACGGCTCTGGAATTGCTGGTGGGCGTTCTGCAGGCTTATGTGTTCGCCATCCTCACCTGCATTTATCTGCGTGAGGCTGTGGCGCACTGAGGTGCTCGCCGCGACCTTCGCTCAACTGTTGTTCTGTCGTAACCAAGGAACCTGACTCATGGACGTCTCTGCTGCTCGCGAAATCGGTGCCGGTATTGCTGTTATCGCTCTTGCCGGTGTCGGCATCGGCCTCGGCAACATCTTCTCGACGCTGGTGAGCTCG
Source organism: Colias nastes (assembly GCA_907164665.1). Lineage (NCBI taxonomy): Eukaryota > Metazoa > Arthropoda > Insecta > Lepidoptera > Pieridae > Colias > Colias nastes. Next base: position 20,699 of record CAJQZM010042247.1, on the reverse strand, counting down.
ATCGCTCGCAACCCGGCTGCCCGCCCGCACGTGTTCGGCCTCGGCATGCTCGGCTTCGCCCTGACGGAAGCCGTTGCGCTCTTCGCTCTCCTGATCGCCTTCCTGATCCTCTTCGTCTGATCGAAAGGCAGGATAACAGTCATGCGCCTTCCGTCTCGTAATCTCGCTGCCACGCTCGCCGTTGTGCTTGCGCTCGGCACTGTGCCGGGACGGGCCTGGGCCGCTGGCATGCCGCAGCTCGACTTCTCCAACCCCCTGCTTATTGGGCAGGTGGTCTGGGGCGCTGTCATCTTTGCGGTTTTCTACGTCATTCTGAGCCGCTCGGCCCTGCCGCGCATCGATCGGGTTCTGACCCATCGACGCAACCGGATCGAGGGCGATCTCGATATTGCACGCCGTGCCCGTGACGACGCAGACCGCGCCGTCGACGAGCTGCGCCGTGCCCGCCACGATGCGGCAGCACAGGCACAGGCCAATATCGATCGGGTCGTTCACGAAGCCCGTATGGCGGCCGAGGCACAGACCCACGAAATGAACCGTCGGCTTCATGCCGATATCGCCGAAGCTGAAAAGCGCATTGCCTCTGCCCGTGCAGAAGCGCTGGCCAGCCTGCCAGGTGTAGCGACCGAAACGGCACAGAGCCTGATCGGCAAGCTCCTGCGTCCGGCCGGTCTGGACAATGCGATTTCACAAGCTCAGGTCGAGGACGCTGTCCGCGCCGGGCTCGCGACCAGCAAAGGCTGAGGAGAATACGCGATGTTCCACGACCAGCGTTTTTATGTCGCTATTTCCTTCGTCCTGTTTTTTCTGCTGTTCGGTCGCAAGCTCTGGGGTGCCATAGCTTCCGTTCTGGATGCACGCGCCGAGCAGGTGCGCAGCAATCTCGATGAGGCGAGCCGCCTGCGTCGCGAAGCTGAGAAAATGCTTGAGGATGCGACGCGCGAGCGTGAGCAGGCACTGGCAGAATCCCGTGCGCTGATCGAGCGCTCGCGTGCTGAAGCGGCCAGCATTGCTGAAAATGCTCGCCTCGAAGCCGAAGCCATTGCATCGCGTCGCGAGCAGATGGCGCGTGACCGCATTGCCGCCTCCGAGCGTGCAGCCATTCGTGAAGTGCGCGAGATGGCTGCCGATGCTGCGATCAAGGCGACGCGCAACCTGCTGACACAGCATTTCTCCGCAGATGCGTCTGGCGCATCCGTCCTGCTGGATCGCGGTATCAGCGATCTGCCCCAGGCGCTGAAGGCTTCGAACGAAGCCGGTTCGCGTAACCGGAACGCAGCCTGATATATCTGTCCGGATCTTCTGGGATCCGGACAAGCCATAGGCGGTTTCTGTCATGAGTGTTCGTCTCTCCATCGTCATTGCCGTTCTGAACGAGGCCGAGAACATCCGTCCGGTTTGCGAAGAGCTGGCGAATGTCTTCGAAAACGACCCGGACATCGAAATCATCTTTGTGGATGACGGAAGCCGCGACGCGACCGTCCCGCAGCTTCTGGCCGCGCGTGAGGCCCTGTTGCCCGGTCTGCGTCTGCTCAGCCATGATCGGTGCCGTGGTAAATCGGCGGCGCTCCGAACCGGAATCGAGGCTGCCAGCGGACGCTGGATCGCCACGCTCGACGGCGATGGGCAGGATGACCCAGCAGTCATAATCGACATGCTTAAACGTGCCGAGGCTTTCGACGGGGGCGAGCCTCTTGTCGTGGGTGTGCGCCTCAAGCGCAACGACCGCCTTTCGCGTGTTATCGCCACCCGTCTGGCCAACGGGCTGCGTCGCCGTCTGCTCAACGACGGTTGTCCCGATACAGGCGCACCGATGAAGCTGTTCGCCCGCGAGACGTTTCTGCGTATTCCGCAATTCGAGGGCGTACACCGTTTTCTCCCCGCTCTTCTGGGGTGCTACGGTGCCAAGCTGATCTGTGTCGAGACGCGTCATCGTGCACGACTGCATGGCCAGTCCAAATATACCAATTTCAATCGCGCGCTCGTTGGCATCCGTGATCTTCTGGGTGTCATGTGGCTGCTCAATCGGACGAGACTGCCGGGCCGCGTAACCGAACGCTGAGGGCTCTCATGACTCTGACCTGGCGCCATTATCTCGGCGTGGCTCTGCTGACGCTGCTGATCTTCCTGCCGGGGCGCATGACGCTTGTGCCGCTCGACCGCGACGAGCCGCGCTATATGGAAGCCTCGGCCCAGATGATCGAGAGCGGCAATTATGTCGATGTCCGCTTTCTCGATCAGCCGCGCTATCTGCAACCGGCTGGGATCTACTGGCTCGAGGCTACCGCACAAAGGGTTTTCGGTGGCCCTCACGACCGTCATGTCGCGTGGCCCTATCGTATTCCCAGCCTGATTGCTGCCGTTTCAGCGGTAACGCTTACAGCCTATCTCGGTGCAACGCTGTTCGGCGGTCTGACCGGTCTTCTGGCTGCGGCTTTTCTTGCGGTCTCGACGCTGCTGACCGCCGAAGGCCGCATGGCCACGATTGATACCGTGCTTCTGCTCGATATCCTGCTGGTCGAAACGGCGCTTTTGCGTGCCTATCTCGATGCGCATAAAAACAGGCCGACCCCGGTCGGAATCGCCCTTCTTTACTGGGGGGCTCTTGGCTGCGGTCTGATGCTCAAAGGCCCTGTCGTGCTTATTCCGGGGCTGGCAACGCCGATCGCACTCAGGATCATCGATAAGCAGGCCCACTGGTTCCGGCGCCTGCGCCCCTCCTGGGGCTGGCTTGTCACGCTCGCCGTCGTTCTGCCCTGGTGCATCGCCATCGGTGTTGTGAGCCATGGGGAGTTCTTCTCCCGCGCTGTCGGGACGAATTTTCTTGGCAAGATCGGTCATGGGCAGCAGGCCCACGGGCTTCCACCCGGTTTTCATATCGTGGTCTTCCTGCTTGCTTTCTGGCCGGGGTCACTCTTCCTCGTGCTCGGTCTGCCCGCTATCTGGGCGCGTCATCGTGAGCCTGCCATACGTTTCCTGCTGTGCTGGATCGTCCCTCACTGGTTGGTATTCGAGGCGATCGCGACGAAGCTGCCGCATTATGTGCTGCCAACCTATCCCGCCCTGGCGATACTGACTGCTGCAACGCTCGTGAAATGGCCTCTGCAGCGGCCCAAGGCGGGTTGGGCTCGTGGGCTGATGGGGCTTTACGGCCTGCTCTGGGGCGTGCTGGCACTCGGCTTTGCCGTGACAGGCGTGGCACTGCTCTGGCAGAGCGAGCACAGGCTGGATGTCGGCGCGCTGATCGCGCTTATCGGGGCGTTACCTCTGGTCGGGTATGCCCTCTGGCTGCTTTGGAGAGCGCAGCGTGTTCGGGCGGCATGGACGATCATCTGTGCGGCAGTCGTGATTCATGCAGGTATCTTCCTGACTGTGATCCCCAATCTGGGGCTGCTGCAACTCGCCCCCCCGTGCTGCGGCGCTTTACGATGATTATCGCCCCTGCGAGGACAGCACGCTCGTCTCGGTCTCCTATTCGGAGCCGAGCCTTGCATTTCTTGCCGGATCCAATACCCGGTTGCTCGGTGTGCCCGATGCGGCACGCTATCTCTCGGAGAATGCGTCCTGCTCTCTCGTTCTTGTCGACCGACGGGACGAACAGGCGTTGAAGACCGCCCTGTCTGAAAAAGGCTGGTCTCTGACGGAATATGGCCGTGTTACCGGACTGAATTACTCGAACGGACACAAGCTCGATCTCGGCTTGTTCGCTCCGAACCGTCAGTGAAGTAGTGGGAATGAAAATCTTGAAGACGGGAGACGGAAGGTAAAGTCTCCGAATCTCTTCTTCAAGTTATCATAGCCTTGGAAAAGTAAAGGTCAGGCAGTGCGGTCGGCAGCGATCGTAGCGACCAGCAGAGCGCCAATAACAGGAATGAAAGAGACCATTGTCAGGGCGCTGAGTGCGCTGAGGGGATGGGCAACGAAGTTCATGAGTTCGACGGCAAACATGTGTGTTTCCTGGAGTGTTTGGTGTGTGGGCGCGGAAAAAGCGCCCAAACGGCTCCAGGAGCAATCGCTCAAAACGCGCTGCAGCAATGCAGTAAACGCATGGAACTGCGCTATTTTCTACTTAGGTTCTACTTGAGCCTTCAGCGCGAAATAAAATAACCGCCCGATCCCCCGGAACGGCTATCTTGTTGCTTTGACGACCGGCACGGTCTTGGGCAGGGCCCCGTCTCTTTTCAGCCCATGCCAGGCCAGAAGGGTATCGACAAGAAACGCTGTCAGTGCTGCGACCGTGCAGAACAGGGCCCCGCCGAACAGAAAGATCAGCCAGGCGACGGTCTGGCTGTTGTGCAGGCTGCCCAGAAACAGGGCCAGCGCGGCACCGCAGGTCGAGGCACCCCCGACACCCCCCAGCATGACGGCACAGTCGAGCGAAAGAACGCGCTGTCGCAGTCTTTTCTGATGCCGTTCGAGACGTGCGGTGTCTTCTGTGGTGTTTTCCGACTTCGCGCTGTCATCCAGGCGACGGGCAACTTCCTCCACATGATCGGAGACCCGTGCGAGGCGGGTATTGAACAGGGTCAGAAGCGAGGCGACGCCCGACAGCATAAAAACCGGGGTCAGGGCCACCTGAATGACATGCGCCACGCTATCGATCGGTTCGGGGGCCAGTAGGGCATTGAGGCCGACGGGGTCGAGCGCCATGGAGGTCGGTTCCTGTCCAGAAAGCAAGGGGAGGGGAGGTTTTACAGGCATGGCAAAACTCTGCAATATAATCTGCCAGACTATGATGGCCGGACCGGTCGCGCCGGCGCTGGTGCGTGAGCGATGCTGTGATAGACTGGCGCAACCGAAGACGACCCTTTTCCCGAGCGAGAGCATATAGCGTGGCCTTCATTTCCGCCCTTGGGCAGAAAGCCTTTCCGGCTCTTCTGTCTGTCCTGCTCGCGATGGGTTTTGCGGCATCCTGCAGAGCCGATACCGTTTCTTTTGCGCGACTGACCTGGACAGAGATCCAGAGCCGTCTGCAGTCGGGAACCGATACGATTATCGTGCCTGTAGGGGGTACGGAGCAGAGCGGGCCTTATATTGCCGTGGGCAAGCATAACGTGCGTGCCGAGGTACAGGCAGAGCGTATTGCACAGGCGCTCGGTCATACGCTGGTCGCGCCGGTTATTGCATATGTGCCCGAAGGAGGAACCGATCCACGGACCTCACATATGCGCTTTCCCGGCACCATCTCGATTCCGCCCGCTGTATTCGAGGGGCTGATAGAGGGCGCTGGAGAGAGTTTTCATGTACAGGGCTTTAAACGCGTCGTCTTTATTGCCGATCACGGTGGATATTTGTCCTATCTCAAGGCAGCGGTGGCAAAGCTGAACAATAAATGGCGCGGTCGGGGAGAGGCGGTCTATCTGGCAGCCTATTACGACAGTATCGGAACGCGTTATGCGGAGGTTCTGCGTCAGAAAGGATACGGCAATGCTCTCGGCAAGCATGCCGATCTGAGTGACACCGCGCTTATGCTTGCCATCGATCCGGGCATGGTACGCGAACAGGCGTTGAAGAATGCCCCTCTGCCGGGTGTCGCACAGGGTGTGTATGGAGGCGATCCTCGCCCTGCCACGGCAGAGCTGGGGCGGATCGGAACAGGGATTCAGGTTCAGGCAGCTCTCGATGCTCTTGGCGCGTCGCACTGATCTGGACCGTTATCAAGGAGCATCTATGAAGTTCTCACGTCACGCGCTCGTCGCCTCGGTGTACGGGATTTCGGCATTCGGTACGGCAATGGTCGGGCTGTCGCATGGTGTGGCTCCGGCCGCATGGGCTCAGGAAACCGCTGCGCCTTCCAGCCAGACTGTACCGGCGCAGGCTCCTGCGGCAGTTCCGTCATCCGCCGCTGCCGCGACAGCGCCGGTTCAGGCGCCTGCGCAGCCTGAAGTGCAACCGGGCTCTCCTGGTGCGGAGAATGCGGTGCAGACCATTCCGGGCATGCCGGCTGTGATCGATCCGCATAACATCTATAGCGAGACCGGGGCCGGCAGGATTGCCGATGCCATCAAGAACGATCCTGCGCGTGTCTATGTGCCTAATCTGCGCGGCAACAGTGTATCCGTTATCGATCCGGCCACGTTCAAGGTCGTGGATACATTCAAGGTCGGTCGCAGCCCGCAGCATGTCGTGCCGAGCTGGGATCTGCGTACGCTCTGGGTGACCAATAATGCCGAAGGCAGCAATGACGGCAGTCTGACGCCTATCGATCCGCGCACAGGCAAGCCCGGCCCCGCAGTGACGGTGGATGACCCCTACAACATGTATTTCACGCCCGATGGCAAATATGCCATCGTCGTGGCCGAAGCGCATGAGCGTCTGGATTTTCGCGATCCGCATACCATGGCGCTGGTCGGATCGGTAGAGGCACCCCAATGCAAGGGGATCAACCATGCCGATTTCTCGATCGACGGGCGTTACGCCATCTTCACCTGTGAATTCGGTGGCTATCTGGCCAAGATCGATACGGTCAATCGCAGCCTGATCGGCTATCTGAAGCTTTCCAAGGGCGGTATGCCTCAGGATATCCTGACCGCGCCCGACGGACACAAGTTCTATATTGCCGATATGCACGCCGATGGTGTGTTCGTGGTGGATGGCGACAGCTTCAAGGAAACGGGTTTCATCCCGACCGGTCCGGGCACGCATGGCGAATATCCCAGCCGCGACGGCAAGTTCATGTATGTGGCCAATCGCGGATCGCACAAGATCCACGGGCCACGTCATAGCCCCGGTAGCGTCTCGGTTATCGATTTTGCGACAGACAAGGTGATCAAGACGTGGCCTATCCCCGGCGGTGGCAGCCCCGATATGGGCAATGTCAGTGCTGACGGCAAACTGCTCTGGCTCTCGGGCCGCTTCGACGACGTGACCTACGCCATCGATACCGAAACCGGCGATGTGAAGAAAATCCCGGTCGGTGCCGAGCCGCACGGTCTGACTGTCTGGCCGCAGCCGGGTCGTTACAGCGTGGGCCATACCGGCATTCTGCGCTGAAACGACGAAGTCCGGATGGCAGCGTCATCGATGGAGCGCTGCCATCGGTCTTCATGAAAAGCATGCGACTTCAGAGCGGTATCTGGAATTGCAGCCAGTACCGCTCACCGCGGGTACTGTTCTGCACCCCCATTTCATGCTGCCATTTGAGCGCGACCGCATAGGGTGGTCTGAAAAACCAGATCAGCTGCGGGCCCAGTCCGTATTTCGCCAGCCGGTTACCATCGCCAACGCGATGGCCGTACTGCACATCGTTGGTGAATTGCGACGTGACGAAGCCGCTCAGGCCCAGACGAAACTGTGGCAAGGCCGGGCTAAGCATGTAGTTGGCGCCGAAATCGATATTGATCACATTGCCCGATCTGTAATCGGTGGCCCCGTTTTTTGCGTTGATCTGCAGCTCGCCTTCTGCGGAGACATCGAAGCGTCTGGTCGGCATCCAGGTCAAGGCGGCCTCCTGATTGAAACCAAAGACATGGGTCGATTCACTGACAAGGTCGGTTTTGCTGAAAGACCCGATCGGCAGGAAAGCCCCTTCACCGAGATACACATGCAGTTTCGGTGTGTGCCAGGAGAGATAGAGCGGAGCGAGGTAGAGCCAGTTGGCCCCGAATGCTGCGCCGCCCTGACCGCCCGCACGCAGGCTCAGACTGTTGATGGCAAGGATGGCGCTGCTTGAGAGAGTGGCGCCGAGCACCTGTCCGTGCCAGCTGTGAAAAATTCTCGCGGCATTGGCAATAGCGGTGGCCCTGAAGCCGGGCAGGGACGACTTTTTCGTGGTGCTCGAATAGGCCCCGTTCGGATTGACCACAAAGTAATCCTGCCAGAACGTTTCTCCCTGCGGCGGTGTAAGCGCCGGATAGACCGTCTGAACACCTGAGGCCCAGTTTGTCTGTCCCCCTTCGGTGGCCTGTGCCTCAGGCATTGTCACGGCGCCGATCATGCCCAGACAGATCAGAAATCGAGCGCCTGCTATAAGACCGTTTTTCATTGCATCCCCGCTTGAAGCCAAGGGGGAAATCCAGCATGGCGCTAGAGTGCGTTCTTGTCTGGAAGAGTGCTATCTTTTGCTCACGCAGGCCGGATTGTTCCAATACGGAACGATAACGATACCGAAACATTGTGGTCTGTGTTAATCGGGGTTCCGGGTCGGTCAACCGCATTTTACGGGCAGAACGTCATGCCACTTGTCTTGCAGAGCTATGACACAGCGGGTTTGTCTCCCCGGGCAGGTGCAGAACTCTGGCATGATATCGTCTGTCAGGCGTTCGTCCCGCTTGAATGCAAACCTCAGGATCCCGAATTTCGCGGGGCGATCACCCGTATCGGGCTGGATACCTCGAGTATTGCGTCTGTCAGCGCACGCGCCCAGTCTGTATCGAGAACGCGTCGCCTGATCAGTACCGCGGCAAGCCATCATTTTCTGCTCAGCTTCGGGGTCAGCGGCAGAGGGCAGGTCATCCAGGACGGTCGTGAGGCAATCATGCAGCGCGGAACCTTTGCGCTCTATCATACGGGACGGCCTTATACGCTCCGGTTCGATCGCAATTTCGAACAGATTGTCTTCATGATGCCTGACGCGGCGCTCGCGACGCGTTTTGGCCATGCCGACTCTCTGACCGCGACCCCGATCGGTGACGGTAATCCACTGGCTGCTTTGACAGGTCGGTTTCTCGAGGGGCTGATGGGGATGACGCGTCCGCTATCTGATATGCTGGTTTCGCGTCTTGCAACTCAGGCTGCCGAGCTTGTCGCCTCGATGCTGATTGCGACGGGCCATCGTTCTGGTGCAGCCACATCGCATCGTCTGGCCATGGGTTTGCAGATACGCAATGCCATCGAGCTGCGACTGCGCGACCCTGAATTCGGTCGTCGTTCCCTTGCGACCCAGTTCCGGATTTCGACACGCTATCTGGATGATATCTTTGCCGATGAAGGAATGGGCGTTGCGGAATACATCATGAAACGCCGCCTCGAATGGGCGCGTGAGGCTCTTTCCGATCCGGGACGGGACCGTTATCAGATCGGTGAAATTGCCCGCATGAGCGGCTTTGTCAGCCAGGCGCATTTCAGCCGCGTTTTTGCCGCGGCATATCGCTGCACCCCAAGAGACTGGCGCAATGCCTGTCGTGCAGCGCCGATGCATCCGGCTCTCTGAAACTGTCCTGCCCGATGTCCGCAAGGAGGCATGTTTTGCTTCTCTTACAGACAAGACAGCAATTCGTTCCGACCTAAGATCGATTTCGTTCCGGGTATCCAGACCCGATCAGAGATCACTCGACGGAGCGCAAGATGAGTCTCAGGCACCCCCGCTACAAGGTTGCGGTCGTACAGGCCGCCCCGGTCTTTCTCGACCTCGATGCCACGATCGACAAGACGATTGCCCTTATAAAAGAGGCTGCGTCTGCCGGAGCCGCGCTGATCGCTTTTCCCGAGACCTTTATCCCCGGATATCCGTGGCATATCTGGCTCGACAGTCCGGCCTGGTCGATCGGGCGTGGCTTTACCGGTCGCTATTTCGACAACTCGCTTTCCTATGACAGTCCTGAAGCCGATCGCCTGCGCAAGGCCGTGCGCGAGGCGGGAATCACGGCGGTTCTCGGTCTGTCGGAACGCTATGAGGGATCGCTTTACATTGCCCAGTGGATTCTCGGCCCCGATGGCGAGACGATCGCCACACGTCGCAAACTGCGTGTGACCCATGTGGAGCGCACTGTTTATGGCGAGGGCGATGGCAGCGATCTGGCAGTGCATGACATACCGGGATTGGGGCGTGTGGGGGCATTATGCTGCTGGGAACACATCCAGCCGCTCACGAAATATGCGATGTATGCGCAGAACGAGCAGGTCCATATTGGCGCCTGGCCGAGCTTCTCGCTCTATGAGCCCTTTGCCTATGCGTTGAGCGCAGAGGTCAATAATGCTACCTCGCGCGTCTATGCGGTAGAGGGGGGATGCTTCGTTCTGGCGCCATGCGCGATTGTTTCTGAAGCCATGCTCGACGAGCTTTGCGACACGCCGAACAAGCGGGAGCTGCTTCGGGCCGGGGGAGCCGCCGCTCGTATCTTCGGGCCGGACGGTCGCGAACTCGTTGCTCCCCTGGCGGAAGATGAGGAAGGCCTGCTTTACGCCGAGATCGACCTTGCCGCCATTCCCATCGCCAAAGCCTCGGCCGATCCGGTCGGGCATTATTCCCGCCCGGATGTCACGCGTCTTCTGTTCAACCCCGTCAGGGCTCGTCGTGTGGACTATGTCAGACCTGCCGATGTCGAGCCGGTCGAGACGATGTCGTTCGCTTTCCCGCTTTCTAATGAGGGCTGATTATGGAAAGCGCCATTGCACCCCATCTTCGTTGCCCTCGTACGCGTGAACGACGGCATGCCGATGACTTCCAGCCGCCTTTTCCTGCCTGGACTGCGCGTGGTCTTTCGGAAGAGGAAGAGCTGGTCATGGGTTATTTCGGCGTGCAATGGCGTGGCGAGATTACAGCGGACGCCTTGCGTGCCACCCGTATCCTCGACGATCTGATGCAACGCCTGAAGGAGGGGGATGGTGCCTCCAATATCGAGCGGGCCAGTTTTATCGACAATGCCGGCTATCGCAACGACGTCGCCATCGCTTACTGGCCCAGGGCGCACGATCACGTTTCATGGTGGCGTCACCATGCCGGATGGTGGAACGAACAGGCGCGCGAATGGGCCGGTATCGGGATTTATCGCGAGATATTCCTGCCGCGCAGCACGCATCTCGAAACCCTTTTCAGTGCGTCCGATCGTCTTGAGGGGATCGGTGTCATGCTGGGAGGGAGAAGCGACGATACCATCCAGGAACATGGTTATTGGGGCGGTATGCGAGATCGCCTGCCAGCCAGTCAGACCCGGAGCCTTCAGGCGTATGGGGAGCGCCGGCTGATCGATATCGAACCGGGGCGTCGGCTTGTGTTCAGCCATGAAGGCGTCGCCCTGATCCGTTCGGGTCAGGACTGGTCCGATGTAACAGGGGAGGAGATGACCCTTTATCGCGACCGGATCGAACCGACCCTGCGCACAGGAATGGATTTCCTGCGCGATGAAGGGCTGGAAATAGGCTGTTATTTCAACCGCTATATGCGTGTCAGCGCAGAGAGCGGTGGCAAACCCTGTCGCAGTTTCGGCATGAGTGCATGGCGCGATCTGGCTGCGATGGAACACTGGGCCGAGCATCACCCGACCCACAAGGCAATATTCGGCGACTTCCTGCAGGTCGTTCAGACGCTTCAGGGCAAGATTTCCCTGCGCCTGTTTCATGAAGTCGCCGTGCTTCATTCCGATGCGCAGATACTGGATTATATCGGCTGCCATGACCGAACAGGCATGCTGAATGGCCTTGTCTGAGTGGCGACGATATCGGAGTGCGCATAAACGACTGGGTCACTTTTTTCTCTGCTGTCGCTCTGCCTTTACTCGGCCGTCCCTGACCGGGCCTTGATGTTGTTCCGTGCGCCGCCGATGCAGAAAGACCAGTCGTAACAGAGACAAGTGACCTGAGGGGCGGACCGACAGGAAGAACCTCTCTATTTCAGCGGAAAGCCGAGCTTGTGCAGCGATGCCAGCAGGGTGTCACGACCATGCAGGCCGGCGCGCGTCCCGATACGGGCGGTCATGGTTTCGGACCAGTGACGTGGTGGAAGCCCCTGTTCTTTCTGGAATGCGCTGTCCCGTTCATCGTGAAGGGCGATCTGTGAGGCCTCGTCCTGCGTCTCGTAACGCTCGCGATGCAGAACGGCAGCCTGGGGCAGGCGTGGTTTGACGCTTGCCGGATGGGACGGATCGGGCAGACCGACACAAAGACCGAACAACCCCATGCAGCGCGGCGGCAGGGCGAGTTCACTGGCGACGCTTTCCGGATGATTGCGCAAGCCGCCGATATAGACGGTGCCGAGCCCCGCAGCCTCGAGGGACGCAACGGCATTTTGCGCGGCCAGTGCAGCATCGATGGTGGCAAGCAGGAAGGTCTCTGTGTAGTCCAGCCCTTCGCGTGGTTTGTTCTCACGCTCTGCCATGCGGTCCAGACGGGAAAGATCCGCCACCCAGACGAGAAAGACTGGTGCCTGGGCAATATGGGCCTGATTGCCGCACAGGGCCGCAAAACGGGCCCGTCTGGCCGGATCTTGCACCGCAATGACGCTCCAGCACTGCAGATTGCTTGATGTGGCCGCAGATTGTGCGGCGGCAATGGCGGCCTCGATGGTACCGGGCGGCAGGGCATCGGGCAGATAGGCCCGTACAGATTTATGGGTGAGGAGCGATGCGAAAACATCGGTTCGGCTCACCGGGTCCTGCCCCAGCGTGGAAGGCGGCGCGGAGCGGTAACGCTCCTGCCAGAGGGAGGTAAGGCGATCGGTCATGACAGGGCGCTCTCCGCAGGATCGCCTGTCACGAAAAGGGCGGCAGCGACGGGGCGCGCTGCCGCAGGGGCGTGATCAGGCTGTCAGGCGGGATAGGTTAGAAGCGAATGCAGCGGCACGTCCAGCTTGTCACGTCCACCAAGCCCGTCGAGCTCGACCAGAACGGATGTGCCTACCGCTTCGGCGCCGACATTCTGCAGCAGCTTGATCGAGGCAGCCAGCGTGCCGCCCGTGGCCAGAAGGTCGTCAAGCACCACAACGCGCTGACCCGGCTTGATGGCATCGGCCTGGATGTGCAGCTCGTCATGGCCGTATTCCAGCCCGTATTTGAGCGAGATGGTCTTGCCCGGCAGCTTGCCCGGCTTGCGCAGCATGATGAAACCGCAACCCAGACGCATGGCCACCGGGGCCGCCGTCAGAAAGCCGCGGCTTTCGATTCCGGCCAGAAGGTCGGGCTGCCAGGGGGAAATGGCTCGGGCCAGACGTGCCGTGGCAATCTGCCAGGCATCGGCGTTCCGGATCAGGGTCGAGATGTCATAGAACAGGATGCCGGGTTTCGGAAAATCCGGGATCTCGCGAATGTATTTCTTGAGATCGAGTTCGGGCTGATCGCCGGGTGTCGTCGTCTGGTCCATGGTCCTGCGTCTCTTTCCTGCTTTGCTTCATCGTCAAAAGGCGCGGCATCTAGCCGCGTCGGGTCTCAAAAGTAAATGTCAGGGTTGTGTCGCTTTGGCTGTTTCGAGCGCTTCGAGCAGTGCTGCGCGCCTGAAAGGCTTGGGAAGAATGACTGCGCCCGGCACCAGATCGTCTCTGGGTGTTGCATCGTCGAAATCGCCCGAGATCAGGATGACCGGCAGATGCGGCGTGCGTGCGCGCAGTTGCATGGCCAGCGTGTCCCCCCCCAGATCGCCCGGCAGGTTGAGATCGGTGATGAGAAGACCCGGCGCCGTCGTTGCGGCAAGAGACAGGGCCTCCTGACCGGACACGGCGCGCGTGACGACCAGACCGGCGGTGGAAAGGATCGTTTCCACGATCAGGGCTATGGAATCGTCATCCTCAACAAGCAGGACAGGCGAATCGGTCATGCAGGCACGCTCCATACACTGGGGTGCCTGACCCGAGGGGACAGGTCACCCGGCTGACGATGTTCCTTTGTGCCCATGAGGGCGCAATATGGCAAATACCCCCATCATCAGCGCGGCGAAAAGCATCAGCGCCGCCATGGGCATGGGGGTGCTGGCAGGCAGCAGGCCGATGGCGGTGCTGGCAAGCGAACCCAGAGCATATTGCATGGTCCCGGCAAAGGCCGAGGCGCTTCCTGCAAACTGCGACTGGTTGCTGAGCGCGCCCACCATGGCATTGGGGCCGATAATGCCCGTCATGCCCAGAGTGATCATCATGCAGCCCACGATGGGAATGAGCATGATGGGGCGTATATGACCGTTGGGGCCGAGATACTGTTCTGCCACCATGACCACCACCAGAAGGGCTACGGCACCCAGTATGGCGATGACGAGCGCCCAGCCCAGCATGGCGCCGGAACTCACGCGTCCGACCAATGCTCCGTTGATCTGCGAAGAGCCGATCATGCACACGGCGAACAGGCCGAAGAGCATGCCGTAATGGGCTGGTGTAAAGCCGAAAATATGCTCGAACACGGTCGGCGCAGCCGTGAGGTAGGTGAAGGACAAGAAGCCGCAAAATCCCCAGACGAGCGCATTGGTAATGAAGCAGCGTTCGCGTGCGATGGAGAGATAGCGATGCAGCAGGGAAAGCGGGCGCAGTTCGCGCCGGTTTTCAGGCGGCAGGGTTTCGGGGAAAGCGCGCAAAAGCAGCAGCACGCAAAGAGCGCCATAAACCGCAGAAACCCAGAAAATGGCGCGCCAGCTGATATAGTCCAGCGCAATGCCACCCAGCATGGGTGCCAGAATCGGCACGATACCCTGGATCAGGATCAGCTTGGACATCAGGCGTGCGGCTTCGTTCCCGGTCGAGAGATCACGCACGCAGGCACTGGGAATGACGATGCTGGCCGAGGCTGCGATGGCGGCTATCAGGCGGAAAATGCACATTGAGGTCATGGTCGTGGCCATGGCGCAGCCGACGCTGCCGATCGTATAGACCAGCATACCAAGCAGCATCGGAATACGTCTGCCGAAACGGTCTGCCAGCGGTCCCATGCTGATCTGCCCGATGGCAAGCCCCACCATCCAGGCAGAGAGCGTCATGCCTGCACTGCCCGCCGGGGAATGCAGCGACTTCTCCAGAGCTGGGAAGGCTGGCAGGTAGATGTCGGTCGAGACGGGACCGACAGCTGTCAGAAATCCCAGCAGAAGCGGCAGCCAGCCGGGCATGGCTATGGCTGTCTGGGGTGAGTCGGCCTGACGCCCCGTCGCAGGAGTGGCAGAAAGAAAGATCCCGTCGGGAGAGGCCATGAGGCGCTCCTGCTGGATAAAGGGCTGTAAGGTAGGACGAATGTCCCCGGTCGTTGGGGCGCCGCGCTTTTGGAGCGTTATCGTGAAGAAAGCGGTTTCAAAAAGGCGGTTTTCTGACCAGTCTCTGGCAATGAGGTGTCAGATATCGCAGCGCTCAGGTTTTTCAATGCGTTTTTCGCCGCAGCGGTCGATTTTCGTTCTTTTTGATACGCACCGGACGCCGGGCTCTTCTGCGTATCGTGTGTGTCCCATCCCGTAGGGGAATGTGAAATCACGGTTGGGGAGATGATGCGTTCTCGTCCTCGGGGCGTGTGTCTGCCAGCGTGGCGATAGCGCTTCCTTCGCGCCGTGCACGTGCGAGAAGCACCCAGGCAAGCAGGGATGACCCTGCGAAAAGCAGAATACCAAGCCCGATCTGCGCGCCTTGTCCCAGGCGGGCACCGGCACCGACCAGCACGAAGACGAGATTCTGGGGCAGCGCGCCCAGAAGTGTGGCCCAGGTGAATGCGGAAAGCGGAACACCGTAAAGCCCGGCAGCGATTGTCACCATGAT
The DNA here is from genome assembly GCA_907164665.1 of Colias nastes. Taxonomy (NCBI): domain Eukaryota; kingdom Metazoa; phylum Arthropoda; class Insecta; order Lepidoptera; family Pieridae; genus Colias; species Colias nastes. Next base: position 5,332 of record CAJQZM010042247.1, on the reverse strand, counting down.
GGCAGAACCGACCGGCAGAAGCCGCAGGGTAAGAATGGCCTGGAACGGCGATTGCTCCAGTATGCGGCCGATCAGCCCGAGCCTGCCGCTGAAACGCGCCTGCATCCGGGTCCGCTGCGCCGGTGTGGCAAGACGACGCATCCACAAAAAGCCAAGCACCGATCCGGCGAGACTTGCGAGCGTAGCAAGAACGAAGCCCCAGACGACACCGAATACGAGCCCGGCTACAAGGCAGAGCGCCTGACGCGGGAGCCCGAAAAAACTGTAGGGAATGCCGATCAGCAGAAAGACGAGCGGGGCCCCGGGTCGATGCTTCCACCCTGCGATGTAGTCGAGCAGCGAGCGCGTCACCTGAAACTCCCGCAGAAGAAGCAGGAAGGCAGCCAGAGCCATCAGCGTAAGCGCAGGCTTCCAGGCAGATTTCAGGCGCGTTCTTTCAGGGGAGGGCGAGGGGGTCAGAGCCGGACTCCTTGCTTGGCTTGCCGAGCGCTTAGCAGCCCTTATCCCCTAGAGGAAGCACCCTGTGATGCAGATCGGTAACAGTGGATGACTATTCTGTCACTACACCGCAATTGTCATCGGGGTTTCGTTGCTGTTGGTGAACGTAACTGGTAGCCGGGAAGTAGGTTTCTGTTTGATATCGTAACGATATGGTTTGTGTCGAACAGTGACAGTTTTTTCGTCAAGTGCCGAGGGAAACGCTACTCTATGCCGTCCAGTTTCACGCATCGCTGTCTTATGACGCTTCTTGCAGGCACTGCCCTTGCAGGAAGCGTTCAGGTCTCGACCGCCGCGCCGACCCGTCACAAGCACCATGCGTCCACTCATCGGACGGCTCATTCAGCTCCGGCTCCTGTGGCATCGCCCGCTATCGCCGCAGCACCGGTTGCGCGTCCTGCGCCAGCGGCCGTCATGGCGCGTTCCCAGCCGGAAGAAATTGCCGTGACCGGTCGCAGCAGCCGTAGCCGCCAGCCGGGCGGCGGTCTGCTTCGTGTCGAGACAGCCCCCAAGGCCGTTCAGACCATCACGCATGACTTCATTGCCAAGCTGGCCCCAAGCGTGAACCTGCAGCAGGTCATCGCCATGATGCCTGCCGCGAATGTCACCCAGGCTGACCCGTTCGGTCTTTACACGGGCCAGACCAATGTGCGCGGCTTCGACACGACCGAAGTGGGCTGGCTGCTCGATGGCGCGCCGCTCAACGATATCGGTGGCGGCCAGTTCTATGCCAACGAAGTGCTCGAGTCTGAAAACCTCGAGAGCGTCTCGATGCAGCCGGGTTCGGTGAATATCGACACGCCGGTCATCAGCGCTTCTGCCGGTATGACGACCATGACCATGAGCAACCCTACCCATCACTTCGGTGGGGTGATGGACGTCTCTTTCGGCTCGTTCGACACATTCCGCGAATTCATCCGTCTGAACTCGGGCGATATCGGCAATAGCGGCGTGCGCGCCATGTTTGCCTTCAGCCATACCAAGGGCAACACCTGGCGTGGTCCCGGTCAGGCCGAAAAATACCATTACGACTTCAAGATGGTGAAGGACTTCCGCAACGGGAGCCATACCGGCCTGACAGTCGCCTATAACGACCAGACGAACGATTTCTATCTGGCCCCGAACCTGACCCAGTGGCGCACGACAGGCTACTCCACCAATTATGCCACCGATTATGCCGGGCCGAACGCGGCGGGTGCGAATTATTACAAGCTGCACGTCAATCCGTTCGAGAACGTGGTTGCGGCCCTGCCGACCCATATCGTCATCACGCCCAAGCTGACGCTCGAGGATTCACTGTATTTCTGGCATGGCATCGGTAATGGTACCGGCGCTTCGGTCATCAATTCCTCAACCCATATGGGGGATCAGGCTGTACAGCTCGATCTGGGCGGCGCGAAAAGCGTTCTGGCGCTTGCGCCGTCGAACCAGGAACAGTTCCGCACCGGCAATACTATCTCGCTGCACTACAAGCCGGATCACCACCACGATATCTCGCTCGGCTGGTGGTATGAGTACGCCAACCTCTATCAGTACTCGCCCTATGGCATCGTTAACCAGCAGACTGGCGAAGCGAACAACATCTGGGGCACGACGGACACCATCAAGACCACTACGGGTGAGTCCTTCCGCTCGCGTGACTTCCTGTCGCTTACTCAGGTCAACATGATCTTCATCGGCGACACGATGAAGTATTTCAACGATCGCCTGAATATCGTCGTCGGCTTCAAGGAAGCGATGGTGACGCGCCGTATGTACAACTACACACCGGGCACGCAGTACAACCGCAATCTGCATACGCCCGAGCCGCTACCGCAGATCGGAATCGGCTGGAATTTCAACAAGCATCACCAGATCTATGTTTCCGGCAGCACCAACTTCAAGGCGCCGTCCAACACGTCTCTGGTCGATTACTACAACACCTCGGGCGTGCAGACACAGCGTGGCGGGTCGTCCAAGCCTGAATACACGATCGAGGAAGAGCTGGGCTATCGCTACAACGGCGATCTGATCGTCGGCTCGGTTTCGCTCTTCAATTACAACCTGACCAACCGTCAGCAGACCCTCAATTATTATGACGGCGCTTCGGGGGCGAGCTACAGCCAGACGGTCAATGCCGGCGGTCAGACTACACGCGGTGTCGATATCCAGATCGGTACGCGCGCATGGCATCATTTCCGTCCCTATGCGACGTTCGAATATCTGCGCTCGACCATCGACAACAACATTCGCGTCGGGAACGACCTGCTGCCGACGGCAGGCAAGATCGCCATCCGTTCGCCTTCCAAGCAGGCCAAACTCGGTCTCGATTATGACAATGGCAGCTTCTGGTTCTCGGGTCAGGTCATCTATGTCGGCAAGCACTATGCCAGCTTCATGAATGACAGCTCGGTTCCGCAATATGTCACCAACCAGGTGGGCATCGGTTATCGCTTCAAGAACAAGGGTTTCATGAAGTCGCCGCAGATCCAGCTGAACATGACCAACCTGACGGGCGCCAAGTTCCGCAACGGTGTGTATGGCTTCACCACCAACGCAAACCCGACCAAGGGCGTGTATGGCACCATGATCGCTTCCGGTGGTCTGCCTTCCTACTATCTGAACCCGCCGTTCTCGGCGATGGTCACCCTCTCGACCGGGTTCTGATCACTCGGCAACAGCGCCGACTGTCCAGCCGAAATGGCTGGCAGCGGCTCTAGGGTCGATTTCGCATTGCAGGCCTCTGCGACCGGCATTGACGAAAATCCGTTCCTGTTCCAGCGCGTGTTTGTCCAAAAGGACGGGCACGCGTTTTTTCTGTCCAAAAGGGCTGATACCGCCCGTCTTATAGGCGGTCAGGCGCTCGGCATCGGGCGGGGCCATCATCGCGGCCGATTTGCCTCCCAGCGTCGCAGCCGCGGCTTTCAGGTTCAGCTTGTGATCCGACCGGATCACCGCACAGGCTGGCCTGTCCTTGTCCACCCAGAGCAGCAGTGTTTTGAAAACGCGCTCCGGTGGAACACCGAGCGATTCAGCAGCCTGCAAGCCTTTGCGGCTCGCATCGGGGTCGTATTCGTGGCTGTGCAACGTATAGGCGACCCCTTCTTTTTCCAGCAGGACGAGGGCAGGGGTCTGTCCGGAAGCAGGTTTCATCGCAGGGGTTCCTGTGGGAGGTAAATGATAGGCCCATCAGAAAACCGCCCGGCCCGACTGTCAAACTCCGTCCGGATCGGATGTGGGTCAGCCCTGTTCGACTTCTACCGGCTGGGGGAGGGGTTTGCGGCGCAGAAAAGCCAGAACATTGCCCGACAGGATGAGAACCAGACCCGCCAGCATCGGTACCGACCAGTACACCTGTTCGAAAAAGGCCGACATGCCCAGCGCGATGACCGGTGAGAGAATGGTGGCGTAGGCAGCCTTGTCGGCTCCTATGCGTCGGACCAGTTCGAGATAGAACAGAAATCCTGCAACCGAGCCGAAAAGTGCGAGATAGAACAGGCCACCCAGCCAGCGTGGCGTGAGCGGGAAGGCGTAGCCATGCCCTGACAGCGGAATGACGCATGCCAGCAATGAAGCCCCGCAGATCATGCCCCAGAAAACGGTATTGGTCAGGCTGATGTCGAACTTGGCGAGATGGCGCGAGAGCATGTTGCCGCAGGAGAACAGGAAGGTGCCCAGAAGGGCAAAACCCATTCCTGCAAGCATCATATGCCGGTTTTCATGGGCCATATCTCCAGCCAGCAGCAGGGCAACGCCGCATACGCCCAGAATACCGCCCACCAGCACACGCAGATCCGGTGTCTTGCGGAAAAACAGCCAGAGATTGAGCGTGTTGAACAATGTCGCCATGCTGAACACGACAGACACCGTCCCGCTCGGCAGGTAGAGTTCCGAACTGTAGATCCCCAGGAAATTGCAGGAGAACAGACAGGCCCCCATTCCCGCGATCCAGGGCCATGCAGATTTCGGGGGAGGGCGGAGCTTGCCGGTAGCGGCCAGTCCCACACCAATCACCAGTGCCGAAAGTACGAAGCGCCAGAAGATCGCGACATCGGCTGTCGTGCCCCCGATCTGTAGATGAATGGCAAACCAGGTCAGTCCCCAGAGCACGACAACGGCAGAAAAAAGGAAGAGAGCCATGTCATCGCTTTCTTGAGGGGGGAGTCAGGAGTCGTTCACCTTATGGGATCGCGACAGAAGGAAAAAGACCATCCCTGTCCGGAAAAAGGATCTTTCGTGCGACTTTGTTCAGGCTGACGCGTTGAAAGACCCGTCCTGCCAAAAGCGACGCCAATGAAGGCAGATCTGACAGAGGCAGAACCTAACGAGAAGGACCAGTATCATGAGTTCATTCACGGATAAGGTCAGCGGTACCGTCAAGCAGGTCGTTGGCTCGATCAAGGAAGAAACCGGCAAGCTCACCAATAACGAGCGGCTGGAGGCTGAAGGCGCTGCTGAAAACCTTGAAGGCAAGGCAGAGAAGGCCAAGGGCGATGTCAAAAGCGCCGTGAATAACGGCATCGATAGCGTCAAGGATGGTCTCAACAAGCTCTGAGTCTCTCCAGACCAAAGCTCTGACAAAAACGCCCCGTCGGTTTGTGGGGCGTTTTTGCGTTCAAATCCTGGGCCAGGCGTAACGGCGGCGCGTTGAATGGTCGCTCCCCCTTTCCATCGGCTAGTTGGCAACCCATATGGATGATCCTGAGGATCGCTCCTGTCTCGATCCGGTTGGACACTGGGACATTCCGACACGGTGGCGCCTCTTCCAGCGGGTAACCACGGTCCCGGTTAGCCCTCATACTCTCCGAACATCGCTCTGGTGGTCATTTGAGTGTGTCGTTTCCTGTGGTTTGAG
>CAJQZM010042245.1:0-25649 GCA_907164665.1 Colias nastes | reverse complement strand
CGCAACAAACACTACATGAAAATCTGATGAAAATCAATCATGAAAATACTTATATTATGCTAATAACAGTATTCAATAAACGACAACAACAAAATAACAAATGAATAATGCAATATCAATCGTCACAGATTATAGATACATAAAGTCAAAGACTACAAACGTAACTTTTTTATTAAAGAGAGGCGAGTAAAGGATACTAAACATACAGCCATCTCGCGAGTTTATGAGTAGTTAACTCTTTAACCGGCAGCACTCTTATAATTCAGGCACATTCAACTAAATGAAAATAATTGTATGGTTTATACCAAAACAGAAAAAATCGAATGTCGATTTTCAAGGGTGATATATCGATTCAGTGAATCGACACAGTACTTCATATCGATTTAAAAAATCGATATTTTCTGCTCGAAAAATCGATTCTTCGATTAATCGATCTCAGATCGCCATCCCTACCTTGGGCTTGCCAATTGCCATTGGCGTGACATTTACGCGGCGTTGGTTATAAAGTTTTGCTATTTTTGCAATTTTTTCCAGAAAATATAGAAACATCAAAATATTCATGATACGTTTGACGTATTTGTAGTTTGCTGTGCCTTACATTCTTTATGTATACTAATTAGGACGTAAAATAGGAGTATTTTAGTTTCGGCGCTTCTACCAAAATGTTGATCGAAACGTTACATGGTCTGCATGCTACAAGCATAACACTGAACGAAAGGTTCACTCTACTGGCCCAAGCGCCTCCTCCACGGGTTATAAGACCAAAACGAAGATCTGTATCTCAATCCTATTCAAACAAAGGCTTTAATTATGGTAACCAAAACATCTTAGAAAAAATTGTTCAGCAGTTGGAACAAGCAAATCGAGTAAGTTGTAATTACTTTTTATTTATTATGAAAACGGTTAAAAAATCTCTAGGTAAAAATTTAGAATATGGACCGTCGATGGGGGGGCGGGGAGGGGTGGGGGAGGGGAGGGGGGGTCGGGGGGAACTCCTCGGTACCACTCCCCCCCCGCGCAGACCAGTAGTTCCTGAGATATTCAAGGTCAAAGTTTGAGGTTATAATTGGGCCTAAAGTGACAAATAATGGAGGGGAGGATAAAACTTTCCCTTCCCTCCACTCCCAAACTCCCTCCATAACCAAATTGTTGCACTATATTGCTTCTGCTTCTGCTCCAGCGCTGCGGGAAGTGCAGCCCTATCACCCTTGCGTAGCTAAGTACAGGCACCTAGCTCGCCTACGCAGCTTCGGCTGTTTGGTCGCCTTCGGCGACCAGCCTCAGCCGCTTCAGCTCGTACGGTGCCTGCGCTTAGCTACAGCGGGCGAGGGCTGCTCTCCCTCCGCGCTTCCGGATTTTTTTATACACTCTAGGGGTAAGAGCGGAAGGACCACGTGGAGTCGGGGTTGACAGATTTGGTTATGTGACTGCTCATCTTTTGTGTAATGGATTTATGTGTGTTACATTACCCATAATTGTATTATTATTATTAGAATTACTAACTTAAATTGAATTATAATTAAATGTAATTGAACTGAATTATTAATTAATAGCCGAGCAGCTACATTGCTGATGTGGCTATATGTAAACTAGTGTTTTGTGTAATGTCTTTATCTTTACTAAAATACTTTATTTAACTTTGTGCTTATTATTATCCAATATGTTTATATTTTAGAGGAAATATAATAAAACACAATTATTTTAATGAATTTTAAATATTATTAACCAATTTAACATATTTTAATTTCTTTTATATACAATAATACTAAAATAACTATCAATTTATGTATTTAATAAAGTATTATTGTGATAAAAATATCACTAAAGCTGTATGAGTGAATCCTTTGCTAGTGACAAGCATCTGTCAACGTCAAAATTACGAAAAGTAGTACAAAATTATACGAATTTGTTTATTTTATTATAAAAAAAATACGCGGCTGCGCAAGTTGAAACTTCGTAAAATTACTTCTCAGAGTCTTATCTTATCACTATAAAATCGCCGATATCCAACTCGACGGTCCATATTCTAAATTTTATCCAATCTCTATTGATCTAAGTGTGAAATATAACTAATAAAACATTGATGAGGAACATCGTGTTTTTGATATCTTTGCACACCATGATAAAAATACTATAGAATGTAAAGAACTTTCTATAGTACATTCAACGGCTTATTAAATTTAACGTTCTTTAGTCTAGTCTATAGTAGTAGCTACATTTTGGAAGTTTATCATCATCTACTAGCAATTTCTACAAATTATTAATACTTATTTCAGAAAGTAGTCAAGCAGCGACTAGGTCTTAGACGTTATGGCAGTGAAGGCAATTTGAACAAACTCCAGAGATCAAATAGCGCAAGTAACCTTTCCCAATTTGGTGTCAAAAGTCGGCTTTCATGGAGACAGTCTAATGGAAACCTTAGGTAAGTAATTTTATGGGTAAAAGATATGTTTACCAAAAAGTTAAAAATTTGGATCATATTCCTTGTATTGCAATTTTGTTTGGTGCATCTTACACATCGGTGTTTGCTATTCACCTTGTGACTGGATAAATATTTGAAGAAACGTTAGTATATCACTTTCGACGCACGAAATATGATATGTCCAAATAACCGCTCTATGAAATGATAACGCATCAAATCTCAAGACGAATAGCAGTTGCATTGCTTATAAATGCATGTTGGTTATTTGCAAGTATGTGTCATTGCACCATCTGATGGTTTTAATTTAAAACATTCAAATGCTTTATAAGTACAAATTTTTAAAGAATAGAAAAAATTCGATCACAAGGTAGGATTTGAACCCGCGTTTTTCGAAAGAGTAGAATAAATTTGATTACTGGCACATCACAAGTGGCCGAGAAGTCGAAGGAGATGCCTGGGAGTGACGAAGGATGCGGGTTTGAATCCTGCATCATGATAGAATTTTCCCATTCTTTAAAAATTTTTATATACCCTAGTTGTTAAATTAAGTCTCTTTTGTCTGGAAGAGATCGCTGTTTGAGCAATAAGACCGCCTGTTGTGCTTTTTGACTTATTGTTTATTCTCTTTTGTAATTTTCTCTTATAATTTTTGACATTTTATATGACAATTATTTTAACACCAGATCATCAGCCTTTAACAATCAGTTTGGATGGCGAGGCCGTGCGTTTGTGCGTCGCGGTACAAGAATAGGACTTACGAGAGGCAGAGTTAGGTAATATTTCTAAGTTTTTTAATGTGTATTAATGCTTAAAATGAAAATAAGGATGATGTTTTATATTATTCCATGGGACTTATATAATATAATAACTAATAAATTTAAAAATCTGTAAGAGTGACATAGTCATGGTGTACTGCATATTAATCAATTACTTAGATGTATTTTATGTTTTTGTAACATACAGAAGAAATACAAAGCTACTAAAAAATTCTACACGTAATATTAACTACATAATTCCTGTTTTAAAATTATTATTCTAAGATTTTAAATATATTATGTGTGATCTATTTCTGTGTCTGTCCAAGAGACTAAGAAGATCTAACCAAGCAGACACACAGATGGTGTTTTATGCTATGTAGTAATTTTAAAAATTCTCCCCAGGGGTAGAGGCGGCCGTCAACAGTTAGGCAGGTTGCAGAACCAACGCCGCACTGTGGGCCAGAATGCGCGCGGTCGGGGCCGGGGACGAGTGCGGGGACGCGGACGGGGACAGGGACGGGGGAACAATAGAGGTGAATATGATGTACTAGCAAGTTTGAGTTTGCTTCCATGAGGCATTTTTGGAGCTATTTTTGATGCAGTGCTTCTTTTAGTTGTGTGTGATGTTGTATAGCTTATATTCCTAAGGGCGGTCGTACACGGACCGATTCAAGCAGTTGAGACCGACGGCTAGAAGCCGCGACCGCGCGGTGAACTATAGACATTCATTCACTGCCGTACACGGACTGCTCGAGCAGTCGCGACCGCTTCAAGCCGTTAACTGCGCGGTTTGTAGCGACAGCTCGAGCAGTTAACGACCGACCGCTCGAGCCGTCCGTGTATGTCGCTCAGCCGTTAACTGCTCGAGCTGCCCGTGTACGGCCGCTCTAAGGCCTACTACTATAAACGCTAGTGTGTGCTGACTCGCAGCAAAATCCCTTGTCATCCCAGTCTACGTAGGCTTTTAGTCTTTCTTGATAGATTGACTATCCAAAAAAAAAATAATATTTTTAACATAAAATTTAAATCAATACTTCTTGAGATTAGCTTGTAATGTGAAACATTGTTATTTGTTATGTTTTATACTGTTAGAAAAATAACTCACCTAAAAATTCCTCCATTTCATATTTACGCGTTTACCTTTTTACAAGCAAACAGCGCTCAATTAAGTAATTTATTTTCCAGCGACAACTCCAAATGCAAAGAAGACGGTGCCCACTAAGGAAGAGCTAGATCTTCAGCTCGACCAGTACATGGCCAGCACCAAGTCAGCATTGGATAGACAACTCGATGCCTACATGGAGAGTGCTGTGAGAACAGAATAAGAGAAAAGAAGAAAAATATGAGATAAGAGGAGTAAAGAAGAGCCGAGACGAGAGTGATTAGTGATTAGTTTCTTTAACATCTAAAGTGGAAGTGAAGTGATTTATTGATTTTTTCATTTGCTTAACATTTTTAATAGTTGGTGTACATAGCAATTGTACATGTTATAAAGTCGGATGTAATGGTAAGAGCATTTGTTGTCTCTTTAGTAACCAATTTGATTCCAAGACGAGTAATTTTTGACATGGTGATAATGATCCCACTTTTGCAATGCAATGGCTTTAAATACAGTGTCCATAAATGATAACAAATGAAAAATTTAGACTCTTAAAATATAAGTTATTAGATAGATTTGTTTACATAAAATATTACTTTTTATTGTATCTCTGCCATTTTTCTTAAAACAACACAGCGCAAATATAATATTGAAATGTATTGCCTCGGATTGTTTCTCCTCTAACCAATGAATAGTTTACAAATCAAAGATAATATGGTAATAAAAAAGTAATTTAGTTCTTATGTAATGTTTCGAAAATTGCCTTTGAAAAATTTCTAGGTATTAATACTTGCTAAATCAGATGCCTAACACTCATTAAAATTCCATACTATATAGAATAAACTATCACTTTGCTACAATTCTGTTTCAGTACACTTATTTTTTTTAAGTTCTTCATATTTTTAAAAGTTGTTTTTATTATATAACCCAAGCAAAAATATATCCAACAAACCAACACAAATAATATTTCAATTATCCATTTTTAATACATTAAGTAGCTTGTAGTGTTCATATATTATGCTTTAAATTCACATAGGTACTTTATTTTTCCAACACAAAACTGCCTTCAGATGTTAAATTTTGTGTAAACCTGTTCCTTATAATAAAGTCAAGAATATAATCTACACTAATATTATAAAGAGGAAAACTTTGTTTTTGTTTGTTTGTTTGATTGTAATGAATAGGCTCATAAACTACTGGGCCGATTTTAAAAATTCTTTCACCATTCGAAAGCTACATTATCCACGAGTAATATAGGCTAGGTTTTATCCAGGAAATCCCACGGGAACGGGAACTATGCGGGTTTTTCTTTGAAAACGCGGGCGAAGCCGCAGGGGGAAAGCTAGTATTATATATTTTTAAAATATTTTTTGTATAGTTAATAAAAAATAATGGAAAAATGTTTTACTGAAATAGTGGAATTGACAAATCTTTAGTATATAAACTCAAATGTCGAAACTGTTGCAATTTATAGTTTTAAAACCAAGAAAAATAAAAACTGTTGAGCTTTTAGCACATAACTTTATTAATTAAGATTAATAGAAGAATTGACTTATTTCAAATTATGTTGATTTAGTTATATTTCTTCCAAAAGTTAGCTCATATCTATAGTAATATTATAAAACTGAAGAGTTTGTTTATTTGTTTGTTTGTTTAAACGCGCTAATCTCAGGAACTACTGGTCCGATTTGAAAAATTCTTTTGGTGTTAGATAGCCCATTTATCGAGGAAGGCTATAGGCTATATCTATATATCATCACGCTAAGATCAACAGGAGCGCAGCAATGCGGGTGAAACCGCGGAGCACAGCACATAATATATCTTTATGTTAATATTAAGGTTTGCTATTTTGTTTATAGTTTCTCTTTTTTTTTTGTTGTAACTAAATACTTGTTTCTTTTTAGGTTAATTAAAATCTTGACAATGTAAATAGGTTAGTAGATGTAAGGAATAAAAGTTGGATTTTGTACAAGGCTCTTTTTTTATTACCTACTTACAATACCAAATTAGTATCAATAAGTAGGTGTCCAGGCTAACTTAAAACCACCACTAAATACTTAGTGGATGTAAGTATAAGGATTATATAAAAAAATAACACTTTTTATAAATCTTTTATTAGAAAACAGACTAAAGTACATTTTACAATGTGCTACCATAGACTACATCCACTCTTAGATAAAAACTAAGCCTGAATAACAAATATCTATTTACACATCTTAAAATTACTCAAGTACAAATAAATACCTCTCTTTAATATATCGAAGGAAAATTGTGCGTAAATGTTTTTATTTTTTATTTCCTCGAATTTATTTTTGAGCATAAATATTTTTTAGATAATGTCCCAAACATGAAAATCTAAAGTGGAGAGTAACTAAAAACTTACAGTAATAATTATTCTATAATAAATAAATTAACCTATAATTAGGAATAAAATCGTATTTACATTATTTTCTTAGAAAATAAAATATAAATAGAGGAATAAATGCATTTTTTTAATTTTATGGGATAATTGCCCACAAAGTAGGTAATATTATGAACACAATGATTATTATTATTGATTAAAAAAGTAAACAATTTAAAAGATTTAATTTATAGCACCCTTACCGAAATATTTAAGGAAATGAAAAATATAAATGCACACTGGTTACTATCATACGAGTTTTTGTGAAGTTTCGTTCCAAATTAAATGCAATGATAAATAAAATTAAGGTTTAGATTAAAATATAATCGATTATGAAGTAAATTGGTCGAAAGCTGGGATTTGAATTGGTCATGAATTGCAAAAAAACTATTTACCTATAAGAGTTCACACATCGGACATCATGATTTTTACCGTCGCAGATTTATTTCATAATGTAATAGAAACTACTTAAAAAGATAAATCTGCCAAAAAAAATTATAGCTTTTTTTTCTTCGGCTAAAACTAACATTTTAGTTTCGCGCGCAATTCTTTATGGTACGGGAGGTACAGATAACATTTGACAGGTTACAGATTATTAACGGATATGATTTGATTGATCCAGCCAATAAACGAGGAAACCTTAACGTAAACTCCTGGCACGTCTTTTCGTCCACAACCGAAGCCCCATGATACGAGACCTACTAATTCGTAAAAACCATCGTCTTGACATACTAGAGGGCCGCCTCCGTCTCCCTGTGAAAAATAATTTTTTATGTATATTGCATATATGATTTTTAAAGCTATTTAAAATAACGAAAAATAAATTAAAATTAAAATTACTAACAGTAGTACTGAGATAATTTGTGATAATACGCAATAGGTAATGTTTATTGTACATAATTATTATAGGTTGCGCTTCTAAAATTTATTTTACCATGATGTATATTTTAGTTAGAAATGAACAATTATTTTTAGTGAATAATTATATGAGCTGATCTAAAAAAAAGAACTCACCTGGCACGCGTCATTTCCTTCCTCGCCTCCCGCGCAGAAAGAACTGGCGGGAAGAATGAATATCTTTTCGGTCACTGCGTTCACTTTGCGAATGCATTCCGCGTCACTCACTATGGGTAACTCGGCTTCTCGGACTCGAAGCGGTATGGGACCGCCTATAATTTATAAAATAAATTTAATAAATAGGTTTTAGAAATGTGGAAAAAAAGAATATATCAATTGCGTTATTTTCTTACATAATCTTCGTCATTTTTCTTCTGCAATGGAATAAATGATGACTGTGGATTTTATTTTTTAGTGAATTAAAAACATTTTCATAGCATTTATGTAAAGATTTGTTTTGATTATAAGTATACGAAAACTTACTCTCTCCCATGTAACCGTATCCGGTGACAGTACAACGTTTTCCTGCGGCATGGCTCACTCCGCGAGCCGGCAAGCACACCAGACATACACCTTAAAATATACAATTTTATTCATTTGTGACAATGAAATAATAATAAATATTGAAGTAATTATTTAATTGAAAATACGTAATCTGTTTGAGACCTGTTAGAATTCGTACACAATTCGTTTGTGTTGAATTTCGGTTTATAAAAACACAGGAGTATGATTAGGATCAAGATATTTTGAAGAAATTAAGTATTCATTATAAATTATGTCTACCTCCAAAAATATTACTTCAGTCATGGTTTAAAGACACATCGCACACAATACAATAAGTCAACCAACCTTCCTTGAGCTCCGCCTTGCCGTGCAGCTTCAGCAGCGCTATATCGTTATCAAGGGTCTGGCTATTGTGGTTGTGGTGGATGTACGTGGTGGCCACGCGGAGGGTCTGCGCGCCGGGCGAGCCGTACTTGCGCGTCAGGTCGTGGTCGCCCACGCGGACGTACATCGCGTCGCCGGAGCGGACGATGCTGGGGTATAATGAATAATTTTTAAGTTTTGGAATGGTTTTTGTGATGTTATGATATCACTATATTGTGTGAAAAAAACAATTTAGAAAAAAATATAGAGCATTATTTTTAATAGGTAATTTAAAGCAACTTTTTGAAATATGTCTGGACAACAAAGTTCATGATAATAATTTGTAACTTCAAGTACTTTGGTTTTGAGTTTGAATGATTATTTGTAGTTTTTTTCTTAGTAAAATACGAATATATTCAATATAATAATTAAAAACTATAAACTGTTTAATGTTAATGGTTATTCTATCTTTTCTCCTTCATGGACAGAAAATACGACGACAGTGGCCAGATTTGCCAGTGTAAAATATTACTACATAAAAACCATTCACTCATTCATTCATTCACTCACTTGGTAACACAGTGCGCAGCCGTAAGCACCCACTGCGTGCCAACCAGCGCGGCTCCACAGATGTACTGGTTCAAGCTGTTGATCAGCGCTGTCTGCCAGCACCACTCGCCGCGTTCCCCGTCCTCGCCGCCCATCACGCGGCCAGCGCGGGATGATGTGCCTGGGCATAGATAAGCGGATGTAGAGTTGAGCTTTTCTATGAGATCATAGATTATGAGATAATAAATAATGTAGAGTTGAACTTTCAAATTTAAAATAAAGAAAGTTCGTTCGTCAGCGAATGCCGACTCGTGATAATCTTTTATGATAATTTCATTTCATATCATTTACGTTTTTATAAGATGCTTTTCGCGATGTAGTTCGTAGTTTGTCGTATTTTAATGTAAAGGAAACATCGTATACTTTGTAAAAACAAGATAGAAAAGAGTTTATTACCTTTAACTCCACAGACGTATTTGTTGTATTTTTCGGGCGCTCGTAACGACGTCGCGTAATTTGGTTCGTATGCTGAAAAATAATAAAATTGTCTTATATACTTAGGTAATCTATGTTTTAACTTTTTTCAGAACAATTCTGAATTTCATGAACCTGTTTTATGTTATTTTATATACAAAAAACTTTTTTATTTCTTTATTCGCATCAACATACTTGTTTTTATCTTATGAACATAATATTTTTATCAAGTACAACTGTAACCTGTCTAAAATGCTCATAAGCAACATTATATAAAATAACCAGGTTAAAATTAAAATCTTTCTTTGAATAATTAAAATAATAAAACCTACGCATAGGCGTTGTATGTGGTGGTGTGTAAGTCGGCGCGGGCGTGTACGTATACGGGGTCACGTATGTGTGCGGCGGGTGAGTGACCGCGAGCGGGAACGAGTCGTTCCTGTTGATTCCCATCGCTTCTAGAACTTTCGATTTTGGCGCGCAACACTGCGTTCCCGCCTTTTTGCATTTGAACACGTCTGTCATTTCTGCGTTGCCTGTGAAAAAAAAATGAATTTGATGAAATAAAAAGTACCTTGTTTAGATTCAAATGATTAAAATAAATGTGAAGCATTTTGAATTGATTTAGAAGCATTTAAAAGCTAAGATATGATCGTGTCAGATAATTACACTGTTATAAGGAAGTAAATCGATCAATGAAAAATAACGATATTAGTCTTCTGTGCTTTATAATAAACATCTTGCTCGTTAAAGTTCTCACGATAAAGTCCTATAATTTCATACATTAAAAAATGTCATAAATTATAATTTTATATTAATACTTACGGAAACAAGTGAAAGACAGCAAGGACACGATGCATGAGCCAGGACAGTCAGGCCGCGGGTCCACAGGCGCGGGCGTCGTGGTCGTAGTGGTCGTGGTGGTCCGGGGCGTTGTGCGGGGTGGTAGCCTTAAGATATCAAATTGTTTATTTATCAATTGTGATATAAGCGAAGATTATTATAAACTGTTTTACTGGTAGACTGGTTGGTCCCTTAAGAATAAGTACGTTTGTTGTATTTTGTACGACTTTTTTTTAATGTATCGTATATAAGTTTAATTTTAATATTTGCTGTATTTTAGAGGACTTGTACCTTTATTCACTTACATAAATGCGTATAGATACGACTTGTACAGACAAGTCGTAAAATAACAGTATTTTGACCATAAATACCTACTTCAATTCTAGTTTTGAAGTTCTATAGGTTTTGAGACGATCGTTTTGTCTTTATTTATTTCTTACATGTATATTATATCTTATAAAAATCTAGACCATCAAAAATAACAAACCTAGTATTATCACAGCAGATGGAGCCACTGAGCTTACAGTTGGTGTGTGATAGGAGCACGGCGGGTCGCTCACAGAAGGCAGCCATTATGTTCAGCAGGCAGTAACCAGGGCATCGGGGTAGGGGGGCCTGGAATAGGGAATTTATTAACTGAAAGTGGGGCTTTTCGTAAGTGTAGTGTGTATTTTTTATGTGAGTATGTTTGTTTGTGTATATGATAACTGAGAGTACATGCGTAGATTATGTTTTTGAGTTACAGTTATTTTATTTATGTACCTAATTTTAGTTTAATAATTAATTTCTCTGTGCAGTAAATAACTAAATAGTATTTAGTGTGTGAAGTCCCGTGTCCCCAAGTGGGGTAAGGGGCAGATGCATTATGCATACATATGTTTCACTGATCGATTTTCTTTAGGGACAAGTAGGTGATCAGCCTTCTGTGTCCTGCCAGACCGAGACATTCTTTTTTCTTCGTCTCCACCGGGAATTGAACCCAGGACACCTCGGTTTTACGCTCACGTGTCAACAACTGTACCAAGGAGGCGGTCGAAAAGAAATAGAAATAGTAGGTATTAAATAAGAGCGTTGAAGTCATAGTCAATACAAAAAAAGTTTAAATTACGTGTTAATTGTCTTAATTCATAACAACAAGTTCCAAGGACTTCAAAAGTTTTTAAGAATTCGGTGTTTACTTTATTATGATTACATACATAAATTCTAAGCATAAATTGGTTCTTATTCACTCTCAAATACATACCTATAAAATTAGATACATACCACAGCTTCAGCATGCAATTCTAAGTAAGTATATTAAAAAAGAACTTACCGGAGTAGTAGGCCTCGGCGTGGTACTTGTAGTGGGTCGCCTGGTGGTAGTATCGCCACCATCCGTAAGACAACACGTGCCTTCTGACGGGCAGACCGCATCTTCATCCACATGGTCGCATAGCAACGCGAAGAGTCCGCTAATACAGTCTCCACGGCACTTGCGACCTGGTCGTCTGGGTGCTTGTGTTGTTGTGAGCTAATGAAAAGAAAGAAAATAAATTTATTGCCAAAAACATTAAAAAATTTATCTTAAAATTAAATGAGGCAAACGGACACAGCCTCAGCAAAATGCTGCACACAAACAGCGCTGATTGACAGGCTGTACCGGCGATTGAGGTTCGTTTAATATTATAAAAATGATAATGATATTTGTATGTACTATGTAATAAAATAAATTGCAAGATAAAAAGGGAATAAATATGGGTACAGAGAGGTTTGACTCGCTACAGATATGAGCTAACTCTACCACGCTCTACAAGACATCTGTGAAATTATTAGATTGATAAAAATATATCAGTAAATATTGTATGATTTGCAAATTGCTATATCTCTTTTGTTAATTTCAAAATAATGTACCCAATATCATAAATAAGTAAGTATCGTAGTTTTCCGTTGTATAACGTAGGTATGTATTATAAAATTCATTATTAAATCATTTTAGTAGTTTTCGAGTTTAAAAAACATTAAACGATAAACAAAGCAGTTAACAATAAATTTCCTGGTATATTTCTTACCGCAGTAGTAGGCCGTTTAGTTGAATGTTTCTTCTCATTAGGCACCACCAGGTCTGGTGGCCTACGGTCTCCATACCCATCCTTGGAGACACAGCAAAGCCTACCAGATACGCACAGTCCACCCGAAGTCAGGTAGGCTTCACAGTACTGCGTCAATCGGGACTCTACGCAAACGCCTGGGCAGGCTATGTTACCTGTAAAATGTATTTTTAATATGGTAATAATGATTAATGGGATATCTATTTCAGCTTCAGTATAAGATATTTATTATATTATATAGAAATAAACGAATGATAATGTAAGTACCTATACATAAAGTCATGCATTAGAATTCCATACTACATAAAGAAACAATATTTGTAATTGTATCGTTTGAAATTGTTTTATCTCAAATATAATTTATGCGTTTTGTTTCTGCTTTATTTATATGTGCTTTCTTGTGTTGTATTCTAATTATTTTATATATGTAATGATGTTACTTTTTTGTTATTTATTGCTGATAAAATTTTTGCTGAACTTTTTGCTTCTATATAACATGTATTACCTACAATCTACATGTAACATTAAAATTATTGTTCACGCTTTCGATTTCCAAAAAGACAGTTATATCCCTAATTTTTCTAATCTGCACAACGAATCTACATACGAATCCTAATACTAAATAGGGTGTACCTAATAATTACCACTGTCTTTATATTTGTCTGTTTGTCTGGTTGTGGGGTCCTCGTCGTCGTAGCCCTCGGTGGTGGTGTACCGGGTGGTGAACGGTCGTCTGGTGGTCACCATTGTGTCGTTGCCTGGAATTTTGGTATAATTGTAAATACGTTAGTAAAGTGGCAAGTGTAAACGGTGCTTTATTTGAAAAAATATTTTGTATAATTTTAACATTTTTTAAATATAACATCTGTGAAAAAACGTACAATTAAACGTAATAATGAAAAAATAACGTACAGAATTATTTATAATGCGTTTACAGGAAAAGGATAACTTGCTCTATATTACTGAAAAATCTTGGTTCTTCAAGATATATTTTGTTACTCCGGTAACGTAGATAGTATCTATAGTTTTCTATGAGTACAATTATTAAAAAGCTTAAGAGTTTTAAAGTTGTAATAAATCTCTCTTGTTCATAAAATTAGTACTTATTACCTCATATAATGGATAACAATAGTAATATAAAACTAATAAACCTTTAATAAACGATAAGGTTTGAAAATAAGCATGTATTTAATATAAATAAGTAACTAATTATGTAGATCTAGTACCAAAATAACAGAAATAAAGATTAAATCCTCACCTAGCGGTTCATCAATACAGCATTTCATGGACGGCTTCGGGCACTCCACCTCCTCCAGCACGTTGGAGCAGATGAGCGATGTCAGCGCGTGCATGCACACCCCGGGACAGTTCTTCGCGTCCACCTGGGTGTCCAGCGTGTCCAGGAGCCCTGGAAATTGGGGAACAATAATATTAGATGCGCCTTGTCATTTTTAGGGTTCACAAATGCTCACATTAGCGAAGCGATGCCGGCTGCGCGAAGCTAGAGACGAAAACATTAATTTTAAGGAAAAATGTAGCAAACAATTATTGGCGTAATTTTGTTGTTTAAGTATTTTTTACGCGATCAGTATATGCAATACTACAAGTCCCTCGCGCTTAGTATACCGACAGTGAGACACCCTGTATAGGAAAAATTGCGAAAAGCATAAATTTAAAGTTATAACATATAAAAAAATGTTTGTACAGAATCATCGGTGCGCAAGTCCGACTCACACTTATCCGATGTTTATTAAATTATATCTGGAAATTTGTGATACTTAAAATTAGTATGTAGAAAGAAAGAAAGGGAAAGTATTTATTGCCAAACTATGAAGTGAATACATTATCGAAGCCTCGGCTAAGTGCTGCATGGAACACGTTGGAATTACTTAATTAAATAAAAACGATGCGTGATAAGTACAGACCAAGATTCTATTAGATTTCTTTTATATTTCAACTATATTCAGGAGTTGAAACTTGAAAGTCATATTTTATAAATATTTGGCCTCTCGGAAATGACATCTTAAAATTCTCGTGTCACAGTTTTCGTTGCCATACTCCTCCAAAAGTCCAAAACGGCTGGACCGATTCTCATGAAATTTTCTGTGCATATCGGGTAAGTCTGAGAATCGGCTATCATCTATTTTTCATATATACCACGGGCGAAGCCGGGGTGGACCGCTAGTAATATATAAAATAGCGCGTCTAAATAAGTACAGTTAAAACTACTACCTCATATTGCCGTGGCTGTAAAAGCTTCACCCTAGTCCCTACCATTATACTTGACATTCATAACTTATTATCAGATAAAGCTTTTTACCATCTTTTTATCCTACAATTACATATAAAAAGATGCGCAAACATTTTCACCAATCCATTGATAACATGACGCATCCATTCAACTTTTACTAGCAGTGTTTAGCATGCCGGCGCGGCCGCGGCGCCCGCGCCGCTTTTCAACTAAACGTAAACGAGCAACTAGTTACTAGCTGGATAGCTTTCGCGATCACAATAATTATATGTGCTATATGGCGATATGCGTTTTATTTGATTTACGTCTGGCGGAAAAGTGGTTTACCTGAAAAGCTTTGATTATTCATATTGATCAAAAGTGTGCGCGAATGTTTTAGCACTTAGCAGTCAATCTTTTTTTTGTATTATTTTCTTCCTACGTATATTGAGATATCTATAGCTCAATATAGGTTACAATGATTAGTTAAGTGAATGAGAAATGCATCAGACCTAACAGTTAAAATAATACAACGTTAACCATTGTCAAGGATAATAATAATATGTTGGAGGGTGTAATAAAAAGCACATAAGTCTGAGATTTTCAACAACAGAATAGATCGGAAAACAATAAACTAACACCAAAGCCTTGCCCAATGTCATTGTTAAGTTTCCACAATCCAGAACAAGTAAACAGTTGATCGGAGATTGACTATTACCTAACGGTTATCCTAACCCAAAAACCGGACCGCATTCCACGTACTGTTACCTCCTTCGGTAAAAAAGGAAATGGCCTCTGACGTAACCTATAAGAAGAAGCGAGCCGTTTATTGTATTATTTATTAGTGTAGTTTATCGATTTTATCTGAAGATTATTAAAATGTATGGAACTGGACAATTCAAACATTAACATGCTATTTATTAGGGAGTCATAATATATAGTCATATGTAATATTATAAGATTATCCTATAACATCGTGTCTTATGTTCTGAAACTACCTACGTACGATACGGGACGTAGCTATAAATATGTGAAACGAATGGTATCTAATGTGATCAAAATTCGTGTGAAAGTTCGTTATTTTTACTCGTAGACATCTAGACAGGTACTGGCATATTATACTAATAATAATTATGACGCTAAGAAATATAAACTCTAAGTAAAGTTATGATTTAATGAAATGTAATTAACAAAAGCACCGCATAATATGTATATCCATAACTTATTTTCCGATGTACCTATGTTTCGATAAACAAGATTATCGAACAAATTAAACCACTCGCACCATAAAATATAATATTCAATGAAACACACGTAAAATATCATTATTTCCAATAACAATTACGCGTAAACTTGTGTCTTGAATCGTAAACGAGTGCCGTTAGCCGATGACCTAAGAGGAGAAATCGTATGCCGAAAATGAAAGTACATGCAAGTGACTTTAGTACTAGCGGTTGTCATGGTTTCCGTCTGAAGCGAGTCCTTATTCCTTGCTATCATTGTAATTTGTATGTAATATAAGTTTATAAATCTATACTTAGAACTGTTAATGTCATTTATATAATATAATATATACTTAAACACATTAATAAATGAACAGATAATAATATAAGACTTCAAATTAAAACGTCTCTTGTTTTATTTATCGTTTAAGAGCGTCCAGGGACCTCGGTCATTCAGTGGGCCACAGATGAGCTAGGCCACAGAACTGTTTAATTTTTATGCCTAAATTATAAATTAAATATCTATTGAATGGTAGAATTGGGTAATAAAGAATAAAAGAAATGGGTATAACTTATTATTTGACTGAATTTAGTACATAGGTACATACAATACAAATTACAAATACTAAATTCTAATTAACGGTTCTTCATTACGTATCGTAAGATACAATAAAAACAGTATAACAAAAAATATAGGTATAGGTAGGTACTTTTAGGTACAAAAACAACATCATAGCTCAGTAAACTGTAAAATAACATATAGCTGTCATCGTCTTGATGTAATTAGAACATTAGAGTATACTCGCAGTGTAGAACTGGTCTAATAGCCATTGTAGAAAGTGCCGGTTGGATCTTGACTGGTTTGCAGACGTCCTAACGACTTCAGAGTTATTACGAATTGAAAGTAATAATGTAATACGCTTTTTGTGTATGATAGGTGAAAAATATGTTTTGATACAAAAATGTTATGTTATGTTATGTTAATTTGTTACTTGCAACATTTTTCGCTTCAACCCTGCGTCATCTTCAAAGCGTTGGAGATCTTACTTGCACTTACTTGTGGTACTTTACTGCCTGTAATAATAAATTTGATTCATATGTATGTATTTGTTTGTTTGTCTTTTAAAACGAAACAAGCGAAGATTGAAATGATTTTCTGTGTAGAGATGGATAGTAGAGTGGATTTATAGTTTGGTATTACGCTTCTACCTGTAACAGGAGCTAATACAATTTTCATCCATGAATCTAATCTCAATTGCCATATATTACTAATTTCAGTACATATCCGACATGCAGAGTGTAGTGAAATGTAAATATTTAAAACCTTTTTAAAATTAATCTACATATAAATATTAATTATTCCAATATCTCAATTAAAAAAAGCATTTCTTAACGCTAACATATTATAATATGATAATGAATAAGAGTAAAGATATATCTATACTCTTCAAGGAATTATATTATGTTGTCCGCATTGTTAAAGATTGTTAAATTGGTCGATGAATTGGAGCGTTTTCCTCAATTCAAATCAACCGAACAAAAATTATAAGGAAATTATACACAGTAATGTTTATTCATAAATCTTATATAACAATATCAATCGAAACTAACGTCCATCTGTCTAAGACACTATTAATTAGTTATTAGCCGCTGTCTGTGGGCGGTCATTCACCGTGCACCGGCGAGAAATCGACTGACAACCGACCAGTGTATGTTGATCTCTCCTAGTATTCAGTCCACGTGGATTTTTATAAATATTATTAAAACTTCCGTAATGAAGGCACAAGTTTTCATTGTACATACTAATGTTTTATCTATGTGAGCAATAACTAATAAGAGACAGCAATTTCCTTCGAATAAAATATTAAAAGAAGTTATTTTTTCTGAAACAAACAATAAATTTTCATCAATAAACTCCTATCATAAATATATTGGATGAAACGTCCATCACAATGTATTGTGTTATTATCCTTGAAATTACAAGGTATTCTGCAAATAAATAGATTTTCATAAATTGAAAATCTGTAATCTGAAAAGTGCTGCAAGATACCTTTTGTATGTTACACAATAAAACCACATGATGAAATATCCTACTAATATTATAAATGCGAAAGTTTGTGAGGATGTGTGTGTGTGTGTGTGTTTGTTACTCTTTCACACAAATATTATTGAACTGATTACAATGAAATTAAGCACACATATAGAGGGTAACTTGGATTAACACATAGGATATGTTTTATCCCGGAAATCCCACGGGAACGGGAACTATGCGGCTTTTCTTTGAAAACGCGGGCGAAGCCGCGGGGGGAAAGCTAGTAAATTTATAATGCCTCACATGCCACCAAGTTGTCATCCATTTATTATATACCTAAACGAAATTAACCCTCTATATTGTCAAAAATTAAATTATGTAAGATTATGAACAATTTAATTACACTTCATAATGTACAAATTACTTAATAATTATTTTTGTTTGTGAATAATGAGATTGCACTTGCTATATTTTGCGTGTGTCACGAAATAAATGTCATGTGGTAAATTTTTTTCATGAAATAAGTGTGTGTCATTGAAATCAAGAGTCGTAACTAGAGTTATTTAACCTTTGTAATTTTAATTACATGAATTTGTTCTTAATTTCTAGATATTTTTCTATGTGCAGTCATTTTCTATAGTTTTACCTACGTTGAACTATAGTATATTATGTAGTCTATTGATAGTCTAGAGTCAATTGTATGATTTTACCGATAACAAGATTTGAAGCCGCTTCATCAAAGCGGCTTCTTAGATATTCTGCAGCCTCTATTAACAATTCGAACAAAAACGAGTAATGTGCAGACTCATAAGGCTTTGCGTAACTTTCGTATCTTTTATTTATTTGTATTTTTGTCTAAATTAAGGCAGAAAAGTATTTGTTATATCGGCTCTACAATCTACATAACCTTTACTTCGAAAGTTATCACGTGTTCTTGATTTAAAGCTCTTTTAATACTTATAGTGGTTGTAGCTATGTTTATGGTTTAACACACTAAGATGAACCTTAAATATAGCCTACTACATATCATCAATAATTACATTAGATGTCTCCAGAGGACTGTGTTTTTGATAGAGTTTAAAGTGTAGTTGCGTCAATAGCAGAGGTTGTAACGTGTGACGTCGACCGGCACTTTCTCTGTACCCCTTTCCCTCGAGTCCTTGTGACAGAGACGGTAACAAATCATACGACAAACTTTTGATAAGTTAATCATGTTGATCAGCCTTGCACCAAAGGGACTGTTTTTTTTTTAAGATTGATACCTTTACAGCTAAGCTCTTGTTGTGGGATTGAAATATGAAATATTCTTTGACATAGGTAACTAAAATATTTCAATTTCGTGTGAGTTATCTATAGGTACTAATATTATAAAGCTGAAGAGTTTGTTTGTTTGACCGCGCAAATCTCGGGAACTACTGGTCCGATTTGAAAAACTCTTTCGGTGTTAGATAGCCCATTCATCGAGGAAGACCAACAGAAGCGGAGCCACGCGAGTGAAACAGCGGAGCGCAGCTAGTATGTAATATAAGTGAAGATGATATTATTTTAAAAATTGTATCTATATTTCTCTAAACACGCTATACACGTCGCATATCGCACTCTATTTTGAAAATTTAGATACTGTTGTAAATCATCGTTATTTTCAATCACATTATTAATTAACTAGGTTTCCGCCCGCGGCTTCGCCCGCGCAGTCAAAGAAAAACCCGCATAGTTCCCGTGGGATTTCCGGGATTGCGTCATTTTCCCGGGATAAAAAGTAGCCTATGTCCTTTCTCGGGTATCAAAATATCTCCATACCAAATTTCATGAAAATTGGTTTAGTATAGTTTAGGCGTGATTGAGTAACAGACAGACAGACAGAGTTACTTTCGCATTTATAATATTAGTATGGATAGCTATATAATAAATTTAGTCATCATCATTGACGTATTGCGATTAACAATACTTATATATTTTATAGTAAATAAGTTTTTAATAAGCAATTGAAAAAGAAAAGATTAAAATTGATTCGAACTAGCGTGTCGTGGAACGAATCTACATCGCGCGTAATTATTTCAAGTGACAAACGAGGAGTCAAATAACAAATGATATAATTATATCAATTTTGTTTAACTTCAAGATTGTTCAGTATTTGCGTGAGAATGTATACAAGGAAACATTTTAAAAATACTTTAAATACAATTCTAATTGCTTTTTAATATAGTTGTTAAATAAGTAAAAGTGATCACTTTAATTTAATTTTGCGATCATGCATTTAAGTTTAGGACTGCCTCCTTGGTACAGTGGTTGACGCGTGAGCGTAAAACCAAGGGGTATTGGGTTCGATTCCCGGTGGAGTCGAAGAAAAAAAAAATGTCTCGGTCTGGCAGAACACAGAAGGCTGATCACCTACTTGTCCCTAAATAAAATCGATCAGTGAAACAGATGTATAATGCATCTGCCCCTTACCCCACTAGGGGACATGGGACTTCACTTTTATTTAAGTTTAGAGTAGACATCTTTTTATTTGGTATGTGTAGGTATAATTACAGGTAAATTATAGACACGATAATAGTATTATTACCGTGTGATAATGACAAAGGCAAAATTCAATTTACACATAATTCCCAGGAAAATAGACAAAACTCTAAAAACATCCTACGAATTAGGATAAAACAAAATTTTACATAATAACAATAGGTAAAATACAGTAGGTTTTGTGAATGTTTTTGATTGGGTTTCTTCAAAGTCTGAGTCTAGTCACGTTTCAAAATATATTCAGCTAAACCTACATAAACATTTATTTTCCCTATACGAAATACTATAAATATAGTAACCAAATCTTTCACAAATCAATTTTTAAATCTAAACATAGTTTAATAGTTATAAGGCGACATCGCGTGTGAATAATTTGAGATCATGGCTCTATCGTGAGAGAAACCAATTTGTCAATTTATTTTGTTTATCAACTATGTAGTATTATAGTAATTTTATAACAATAAACCAATCTTCACTTCGATAAATGTTGTTTCATAGACCATTTATGTTAATTGACTTTAGTTGTTGATTCAATTAATTTCATGTAGATATTAAATTCTAATTTTCCATAACTTCAGCTCAAATTATGAAACCTGTATAGATCTATCATTGATTAAATGTTAGCGCTTGTAATTAGCGGATATAATAGCACGTTAAATGAATAGGAACTTTCTAAAATAACATTTACTATTATTTCAAATTATTGGTTTATGTCTGTATAGTTTGTAAATATATCGTTATATAAAATTACATTAGTGTCCAGGTGTACATCAGAGTGTATTATTTATCATTTGTATTAATCAACAACAGTATTATTTAAAACTCTGTTTAATAACGATCATTATCTTGTAAAGCTGTACATCATAAGCGTAGAGATCTACACTCGTTGATGTCTTTTCAAAGGCACGTTATTGTCGTAATTTTCCTCAATCTCAGCTATACTAATATTATGAGTATTATGTTTAAAATAGTTTATTTTTTAGGAAAACGATGTCGTGGGCATCTTCTAGTGTAGAACTGTAGAATAAATTATCACATAACGTGCTTAACGGCGTACGCACCGTTATCACGACCTCTTACTATCTACCCGCGAATTAATAGTCATTATATATTATTAAATAATAAATTGATTTCTCTTTTTTTATTCGTAAATATATGTGTATAATTTAGACTCTTATCTTATTGTAGTATATTTTTTAGAGCATCTGGAAGTTATAGTGTTTTTCTGCAGCTTTTAAAAACAATTCCATGATAATTGTTACTAACAATTAAATATTAGTTATCTCTACCCATATCTAGATAGAGATTACGTAGAGTATGAATTTATTCTGTTGTCGTTTGTATTGCATTGTATTTGGTTTCTACGCGTTCCTAATATTTATCGACGGAAGCATAGTTTAATAAATTATAGTTCATAAAATTTTCGCTTCAATAAAGTTGTATTTCGATTATAATAACTTATTAGTTTTTTCCTATTATCAATATTTATCCGCATTTCTGGTTGTACGAGTTTCAAATGTTTGTTGAAAATAAGTGAGTATGAAGTTATTTGGATCTATTGTAAACATATTTTGGATCGGATTTAAAACAAGATTTTGCCTTGGAAACATTTTTTTGATCGAGAGATTGATATTAATTTTAGTTTATTATGGATTGTGATATATCAAGGGAAAACCTGTTATTGGGTATAATATAGTTTACAACAAGTTTTCTTTTGTTCTATTTGTGTTATCTGTAGACTAATAACAATTCGTGCTTGTAAATTTACACGTAAGACATTACTTTCTTCTTTTTCTTGCTTTCTGAGCACTGCTCGCGTGTACTTCAAGTTATCACGCACTACCTCCTATGCCCTAATTTACCCCCCTAAAAGCGTGTTGATGTTTATTTCTGGAATAATATTTTAAGAATATTCTTTCATGCAGTTTATAGATGTCATATTAATTATTATAAGCGTACACTGTTTAATGTGATTTGTTCGTATAAATGTTTATATGTGCATATAGTAAATAGTAAATCTTTTTCTAAGGATGATATTTATAAAATCATGCTTGATATCATAATTGATCGATGTCTGTTAGGATAATATCAATAATCAATACAAATCAAAAGAAATCGCTCGCATTCATGAATAATTTATGACAGAAACCGTTTTTTCTCTGCAATAGGGATCATTACGATTATAACACGATTTTGATAGTCATAAATCATTTAAGGAGTCTTTTTAATAAATATTAATTCAACATTCATCCGATTTCCTATCATCTGCGAGCCGTTTCGCATCAACTGACATAAATTCTTAGATGTATTTCTCTGAGCAAGAGACAATACGCTGTTGTGCGACGGTCAGAAACAGATTCCCCGTTACTAGTCAGGTGGTAACGGTATATCTCGCCAAATTAGTCCGGAATTTATTCATTACTCGTTTGACCCTGTTATTTATGTATGTAGGTTACTCATTTGGCCCGACGTTGTGTGAAAACTATGAGTTTAACTGTAATTACAATTACAATTAACGTGTACTTAATGCATAAAATTTAGAAGAGTACAGTTAACAAAATTACCGTTAATTATTTACTCTATCAATAAATGTATTTTTTAATAAAAAATAGAGTTACCTGACAAGAAAGAACTCGCGAAGGATTCATCCTGAGAGCGGGAGAAAGGCAGAGCCAGTAGTAATGCCACAATAATCACTTTCATGGTGCACGTCACTGGGTCAGGAGCGCGTGCGCATGGCGTGCGGGCGCCGCTTCGCGTTACCGTACACTAGCCGTAGTGCCCGGAGCCGCCAGTTGCCGCTGTGGCCTGTGGTTGCTAATAGCGACGGAACTCGGCCGCAGAGTAAGGTATGCGAGCGATCGGTAGAACTGTTACCCACTTTCTGCCTTCCTGTTGCCGTTTCCGACGATACAATGTCAATGCAACTTACGGGTCAGTGATGGTTTTTAGATCGTGGGATGTTTGAATGTGCTTTATGTGTGTGATTTTGGATCAACATCAATCTCATCTCATTGCGAATAGACTTTATTGAATAAGTATATTGATATAATTAAACGAATGATGAATGTACCATTAGACAGTACGTAGAATCTGTTTCTTAAGAGAAATGTTACAAACTTAAATTTTTCATGATTTAAAATTTGTATATTTTTAACCGTTTATACACCGTCTTAAAATTCGTTAAATAAACAATCCATCCAAAACTCAACAATGTAGAGAACAAAATGTAGAGACATTTTAGAGTTTTCTCTACAATGGTTCGACTCCATGCATTAAATTAGTACAAAACGTACATCGTTTTCTGTCAATAAATAACTAAAAAACAAAGACTACATTTCGAATAACAAGAGATGATCCTCTAATAGGCAAAGTTTATTTTACAAAATGCCGCATCTGCGTTCTCTACTCTATGGCAAGTAGCAAGTCCAAGTGACTGGAGCCAGCGACACGGCGGCTACTCGCTCGTCACCGACGTGGTAATGAATGGATACCGTACCATTGATTAACATCTCGAATAATAAAGAACAAATTGATAATATCACTGATTAAACACGTTACATTTGAAACGAA
Source organism: Colias nastes (assembly GCA_907164665.1). Lineage (NCBI taxonomy): Eukaryota > Metazoa > Arthropoda > Insecta > Lepidoptera > Pieridae > Colias > Colias nastes. The sequence continues at coordinate 1,674 of CAJQZM010042245.1, read as the reverse complement.
GCTTATCCCTACTAATAATATTATAAATGCGAAAGTAACTCTGTCTGTCTGTCTGTTACGCTTTCCCGCTTAAACCTCTCAACCGATATTGATGAAATTTGGCACAGACAATCTTTAGACCCAGAAAGAACATAACTAGGCTACCTTTTATCAAAAAACCACGCGGGCGAAGCCGCGGGCGGAAGCTAGTTCTTTATAATTCATGATCGTAAACGGATTTGAATAGTAGAGTTAAATCACGTTTAAATGTAAATGAAAATGAAATAATTTTTTCGAAAGTTACAGTTTCTAATTCAAATACTTACACTAAAATCAATCGCTAGAAGCAGATAATTCATGAATCTCTTAAATATTATAATTGGAATGAAAGTGTAGTGTAGATTAGGAGAGATTTCTAAAAAAAACTAAATTTTTTAAAGTACTTATTTTCTAGTGTAATATTGAATAGTAGGTATTACTATACTGATATTACCACAGACTAATAATAATATACTGATATTACTACGCAACAACGTACAAAAAGGCTTCTTTTATTGTTTTCAAAAATTACCGAAGTACATGTTATTAAAATAATTAGTTAATAACAATTTAGGACTTGCTGTTCCGCACGGCTTCACCCGTGGCGAAAACAATTATTTCTATAGGTACTTAATATGCTACATTCTGCCAAGTATGATCAAAATTCGTTCAGTGGTTTTCGCGTGAAAGAGCACATTTTGCATTCATATAAACTTTCGCGTTTATTATATTAGTAGGATGAATTCCAAGAAATTTTAGTCAATCCGTTTCAAAGAGGAAATTGTCGGAATTACTAACTTTCATAATATGAGTCAACTATTTTACACGACATGAGATTTAAGATTAACATTTACAAGTTTAATTCTTACCTCTACCAGTAGGTACTTACCGAAAAAATTAGGTAGACCCCTACGGTCTACCAAATTTATTACATACTAATTTCAGATATATCAATTTCTCTATCTCTTTTGATCTCTATATATTTTTTGGTCTGTCTATTTTGTATATAGCGGACATGATTGTATACAGTATCTACCATACTATAATATGTACTTGCTTTGTGGTATCTACTCATCTGACTTCTTTATACTCGATTATGACCCATTTTAAAAGAACGGATTAAATTCAAAATTATCAAGGATGAGACAATAAAATAATTTCATAAGTTTGAGCGTGTTTTTGTTTAGTTTTTGGACTTACCTATGCAAAGTACTTACACAAACTGACGTCATACATCGAACTCCTGCTGCCTATGTAGTAATTATCATTATATAAATACTAGCGGTCCGCCCTGGCTTCGCCCGTGGTACATATTTACGTTTTCTCTACATAAGAACCATCCTCGTACTTCAAGGAATATAATAAAAAAAGAATTATCGAAATCTCTTCAGCCGTTCACACGTGATGCCGTGACAACGCGAAACGGGTTTCATTTTTATATACAGGGTGTCCCACTATCGGTGTACGAAGGAACTTGTAGCCTTGCATACACTGATCACGTAATAAATTATACTTAAGGGTGCTATTACGTATTTTTACAAAAACACGCTGTTTTTCGGTACCATTTTAACTTAAAGCAATTACACGTGAGAACATAGTAATATCTTAATTTAAAGATAATATATTCAGCTCTACGTTCATCTTATAAAAATTGTA
>CAJQZM010042243.1:0-15886 GCA_907164665.1 Colias nastes | reverse complement strand
TCACTCACATTAATAAGAAACGCATAGGTATAGGAAGGAATATTTAAAGTTTCTTAGCCAAGTATTCCGGCTATGAATTAGTCGTAGTCAGACATTCAATTAGTTATACTTTTCATATTATCATCGATATTTCCAAAACAGTTTATTATTTAAACTGCTGTTATTATAAATCTGGACGCATGGAATGCTAGAAAAGGATTAGAAAGCTTCTTTTGTCATGAAAACAAGACTCGATTGAAAAGAAAATGGAAATAGATTTTTTATAGCAAACATTATAGATAACGTAAAGGGTACGTGAGCAAAGAAGATAGCTAGTCGTAAAACATTAATCAGATGAAAACATCAGCTGATCCTTTTGTGTATGAAAGAAGATTAAGTCGAAGCATTTTACGATTCGTAGAACAAAAACCCAATTTTATAGTTTCCGTCATGGTAATTACTTTGTTAAAAGAAGGCCTTTGAATAAGCCAGTATCAAAGTTAGGGCCTAACTGCTCCAGCTAAAAAGATGAAACCATAGACATGGAAATTTAATATTTGAATTCATGATTAGTATTAGCTAGAGTTAACTCGTATACTAAATCAGCGAAGCCAAACAAGGATATCCTAACCTACTTAGACAAAGAAAATGTGCTAAAAGCTCCGTTTATTGCACATACTTAAATAAAATACTACCTACAGTACAGTGACACTTAATATAAAATGCAAATTTAGTGGGAACGAGAAAATTGAGTCACTTACAGGAGGTTACGTGAAGAATATTTTGTACCTAGTAGTTCCTATATCTTAAAATATATTAAAGGGTGACTGACGTATCTATATTGATAGATCGACACAGCACGTGGCACAGCCCAAATTACTTGACCGCTCGGGCTGGAATTTGGCATGCAGATAGCCACTATGATACAGCCTGTAACTGATAAAAAAGAGGATGAAAGATGTATCATGAAAGTTTATTTAGACCAAACCTGAACTAAATGCTGGTTGTGATATACATATATGTTATGAAGTTACATAAGGTATATTAGGGGAGCGAGAAACCGTTATTACAGAAGCTTTCCGATAATAAACAGAGCCGCTTTATAAGACTAAGCTTGGAAGCAGAGGCTGACTGTATTAAATGTTTATGAACTGTGTTGTAAACATTGTCTCTCAAAGTTGGTAAAATTGAAATCGTTCAAGGATAGGTAACGGTACGGTTTTCTTTTATAAAGAACGAGTTCGGTTTCAAAAACAAATAATTGCTTGAAGTTTTTCATTTAGAAAGTTTTATTCACCTTTTGAATATTATTTTACTACGCACAGACAACATTTGAGACATTTGAGAAATCAATGCATAAAATAAAGTAGTGTTTTTAATTATTTTAAACGACATTTATTGCTGTTTTACCGAAGCTACTGGACATTACTGGCACAATAATATTATTCTACAATTTAACCTGAATTAGAAATAGAAATAGAAAGCGTTTATTTGCCACCATGTAAAAAAATATAAATCTTAATAGTCTAACACACAGAACAGAAAAAAAAGATAGCAATGGTGGCAAAAAGGAATCCCTGTCAGCAAAGCAGCAACCATTAAATAAAATATTGTTGCACTGATTTTCAGAGGAGACCACGTGACTGTACAGATGCTATTTACTGTGTTAACAGTTTCATAGCCTTATGTACCAACGAGAACTGTGTGCTTGATGTACCTAGTAATATAAATATGTTTTACTTTTTTTGCTTGGATTACAATCTCATTTTAGCTTCACAGCTTATTGATGTAGATGTCACTTACCATCAGCTAACGTTCCTTCTCCTTTAGTGACATTGGAGCTTATTTCAACATGAGTTGGCACATATTTTGGGCGTCAGCGTTACTATTCGAAACGGTTTGGCTGTATTTAGGCTACGACATGTGTCGAACCCAACCCTTAATATTGTTAGCAAAACTAAACGTGTTGTCATCATACATATTGCAAGTGAAACACTATTATCCAGAAATTATAGCTTTAAACAATTTGCGTTTCATTGCAAATTCATCTTCATCATTGAATTAATTTCTTTCCGAGAATATTAAGATAATAGAGTAGGTACGTAAGTTTGACCATGAAAAAGTTGAAACTTTTTTTATATTAACATTTTGAATACGTCATAAATCAATCTACATCCTTACAATAAATAAAGGATCCTATACACATATCGATAGTATTAACATTATCTTTCGGCACTGAAGGGAAAATAAATCCAGAGATACAGTTCAAACAATTGGTAAGCAAATATTTGTTTGATCTCGGGTTTGTGCGCTGTGATACTAACCTTTGAGGGCTTATTCGCTTTGATACTAACCTGGGTGTCAGGGTAGACGTAGAAGATAAATGATTCTGTTTTTGTGGTGATAGTTTAGGATAGAGTAGTTAGCATAATAACCTTTTGTGGCAGATACAGGAATTAGCTTCTTTATCGATGTGAATTAGGTAATTTTGATAAATTAACTCTTTAGATAATTTTCCTTCCTGTTTTATTATTCAATACATTGAATAGCTCTAGGCTTGATTAGATTTTCAATACAATACTTAAATACAGAGTACCTATGTTTATATTTACTTGTTATTTCATCAAATGTAATAATACCTAGACACAGTTTATTATTAAAACACATACTTTGAAAGAATACACAACCGCAATACATCCCGTTTTTATATTATATTTAAGCAAATAAAGTTGAAAAGGTTTTTGATATCATTGTTTTGTAAATAATTATAATTTCAAAGGCTGGCAAGTGGCAACTAGTATTGATGTTTATCTGATAACGTATCATTATTTCGAGCAAATATTCTTATCTGGCATTGTGAGTGACACACCTTTGTTTACGTTCTTTATGATTTGTTTTGTGGGTTTGTCCGTGTGTTTTTAATTGGGGTATAAAGTGTTGGATCACAATGCATAAATTTAAACAGCATAGGTAGGTGCTGTACTTACTTAAGTTCACTTACTGAAATAAAGTTGTTTATTTCATAAGATTATTTTTTAAATTTTAACATTGAATAAACACTCGCGATAAAGTTAAAGATGATAAATAATATTCAAATTGATTGCTTCGGCTCAAATTAAATCATAAAACAATCTTAACGATATGTGGGTTTAGAACAGTAGATATCTACAGATCGAAATAAATTATATATAACATCCCTAAAAAGGCTATATCATTGATATTCCTAACTATACCAAAATAGAAATAATATAAACTACTAACAACTCTCGATAAAGGGACTCCCTTCGGAGTTTATAAAGAGTAGAACAAATTAGATTATTGAGATGGATCGTGAGTGGCCTAGTTGATCAATGGCAAAAATAGGGATTTAAATCGTAATTCGTATCTATTCTTTGATTTGTGATACTTTTAGGTAGGGGATGGGATAAAAATAAATATTCTGCCAATCAAAATACCTAATTTGTCAATAAATAGTATTCTTAAACAATTCTCAATATCGATTCAAAATGGTCACTAAAACTATTCCTGTTTAAATTTATGTTTATTAATTTATTATCTATCTTTGCGACAAAAATGTACCTAGGTCTACTTATTAAGAATATTGTTGAACAACAAGTAAGCTAAGATGTTGATTGCTATCACCCATTCAAATTCTTTAATTACCTAGCTAACTTATTCGACAGAATTGTAGGAAAACCAGGGTTTTCCATACATCCATAGGGCCGAGCACATAAAATTGCGCAGTTTGAAAAATATCATATTTTGACGGTTTTTCTTTGATCATAAAATAATAAACCCCAGTGTTTCACAATAAACGCAAATCTAAAAATATCTCATCAGACACCAACCATTTCCACACAAAGACTGTCAAATAAAATAACCCTCCTTCTCGCAGTCAGGTAAACATCGTCCCAAACAATCCCAAATGCAATTCGTAATTCGTACAATCCATCATTATAATAGACATTAAACTTTTATCTCTTACAGACAATACAGTAACGACGCTATCAAAAACACATTGAATACCTGGTGTAAGTTAGGTCACAAGGCCGATTTATATATAAACTTCTGTACGGAATACATAATAGGTATATACCTAATCATTATATTATGATAGATGATATCTAAAAAAATATAGTTACCTCAAAAGCTACTTGTTTAATTTCAAACTTTATTTCATGTTAAAAAGCTTCTCTTTTTTATAAAGGCATAAAGTTAGTTTTATATTCTTTGACGTATAGGTAGTTTCCCGCTGATATTTTAACATTTATTACGCAGATAGATTGAAAATGAGATTTGAGAACAAACCAAAATTCCCACATAACAATTTAAAGTTGTTCACAACTAATAACGCAAAATGCTGTGAATGTGGTTAACCAGGGTGACATGACGACTGTCATTTCCCTTGTCATAAACCAAAGACATATTTATATAGAGAACTTCGTTATAATTGTTAGAGCATTAGCTTTTTAACACGCTTTTATTAGCTTCACCTGTGTATTTGTACCTTTCCATTAAACAGAGTAGGTATGTAACAGACTCTAGACTCGATTTTGACCGACTTTAAACGGACAGATTTAATTCGAAGGATCGAAGAAGGAAAAGTCAAAAAACACCTACCAAGGATCGGTAAACGGTTAAATTTTTGATTCGATGTCCCCGAATTTCATTATTTTGTGCTGTTTAATCGATAGCTGGTAGTGGATTTTCTTAACAAACTGCTTTTCTTTTCCAACGAAAATGCGTAGTTTTTGTGAAAATCGAAAATGAAAATTATTTTTTTTAAGGTTATTTTTGTACTAAAAACGACACTTTTATACCATTGTCGTATTAAAACTTCTAGTAATCTCGCACACAGGCAATATTTTTTTTAAATATATTGCCGTATTATTAATTTATTTATAACAATTTCTTAAATTATATTACCTGAAAATGTATATAGCCAAAAATTTAAGTTTGTATTTACCACGTATTTACGACATGCCACAGATAATAAATGTTATATGACGCGTTCACGATTGTAGATAATAATTAATAAACATAATTAGAAAGTGATTTTTAAAATGAATTTGTCAAAAATAATTTTAATTTAAAAAGCATTTGATAATGACAAAAATTTTCCGATACATAAATAAAATACAAACAAGTTGTTTAAACCTACGTAGTTTTTTTTTGTTTGAGTGGGAATCGCCCTAAAGTCTCTTCTGGCACTGGCCGGCCGCTGCCGCGGCACGCTCGCTTCGCTCGCTCGGCTCGTGCGGCAGTTCAACAGTTAACCTAACACGCTCGTCGCTTCGCTCCTCGCTACCTATTCTGATATTAAACCGTCACGCGTCCTACGTACATTATTTGCTCGTAACTAAATCAGTATGTTATAGTTGGACGCGTGAGGGATTAAAAATAAAAGTTTAGACGTTTTTTAACCTACGTTATTTGTTTTTGTTTGAGTGGGAATCGCCCTAAAGTCGCTTCTGGCACTCGCCGGCCGCTGCCGCGGCACGCTCGCTTCGCTCGCTCGGCTCGTGCGGCAGTTCAAGAGTTAACCTAACACGCTCGTCGCTTCGCTCCTCGCTACCTATTTGAATACTAAAAGTAAAAGTTAATCGATTTTAAAAACTGAAGCAAGTGAGCTATAAAAAAAACATTAAAATGTATCATTTATACTCTATGATAAGCTAGTATATTTGTATTGCTAATCTGTGATCTGCGTCATATTAAGGTGGATGTACCGACCGTCCCTCCATACATTTTTGATTACCTCTAAACACTTAACACAGACACTATTTCTTTAAAACTAATCATTTTATCACTTCTCTATAATGAAATGTGTGCGCGTTCGACCTTTTTAATCAATAATTTACAATATTTACTTAGAAAAACAACAGTAAAATACCGGAAAAATTTGACACTTCTACAGTAGTGTGCGTGACTTTTGCCAAGCGAAACACGACATAAAGCACGACATCTAGCGCATAGACTATATACTTATTACAGATCTAGCGCGTCAATATCTAAACGAAAGGCGATGTTTAGACATTGACGCTAGATGTCGTGCATTCGCGTTCGTTATCTTATACATAATGAGCATAATTCTAATAAATCAAAGTTCTGTGTAAAAATTGAGTAATTTCATTTCCAATCGTTCAAAGAAAATAACAATAAAATAAAACTAATGACCTTAGAAACTATGTTTTTTTTTGTAAACAATTTATTACTCATTATTGTTCGTCCGTCGTAGGTCTGTAAACTGTATTGTACACTGAAGGTAAATGGTACTGTAGGTACTTTAGTTCGGCGTCGTCGTCCGCGTCGGCTTGATATAAAATTACATTCTTGATTTCATTGACACGCGCTATGATTTGCGCGCGGAATTTCTTGTGTTGTGAATTTATTTTTGTATGCTATGCATTTTAATTGATTCAAATTGCAATGTTTCTCTAGTATACATTTGAGACTATATTGTAAATTGTAATAATTGATCGTGGGTATAGTAATTAATTATTCTAATAACGCAATTAGTAATATATGTATTTTCGGTGGGATTCAAAACAAAAAATTGGCCCGTGATTTTTATGAAATTTCACCACATTGCAAATCACATCAATCATAGTTCATACACATGTATGACGAAAGTGATTAGTATTGTGGCTAACATTGACTCATCAGTTCATCACTGAAACCAGTGATAAATCAGTACCTATATCATATTGTGTTTGAATATTTTTAAACAATGATATAAGTATACAATTATTATAAATCGGTAAACTATCAAAGTAATCACAAACTTGCAAACATTGGTAAAATGTCCAGTAGTTTATGAGCCTATTCATTACAATCAAACAAACAAACAAAGTTTTCCTCTTTATAATATTAGTGTAGACAAACACTATGAATACGATCACGAATGCAAATTCGGGGATTTTCTAATTATTGCTAAATAATAATTGAATTCGTTTTGAAATACTCTATAATTTTTAGTGTATAAATAGACATTTATAATGTGGTGCTCATTTTTTTTGTACTGCTAACGCTATTGTAGGTACCTATTTTCGTTGTTTTATTTCAAGTGAACACGGCCATACAATTTTGTCACGAGCCGCCTATGATTGTAGGTACTTTTGTTAGGCTCCTTCGTCGTCCGCGTCGCGTCGGCTCGAAAGTTCTTGATTTCATTGTCACGCGCTATGATTTGCGCGCGGATTTTCTTGTGTTGTGAATTTATTTTTGTATTATTATTATTTTTTATTTTTTTTTATTTTATTGATTCAAATAAAATATTTCACTAGTATGCATTTGAGACTATATTGTATTATGTATAATTTATCGTAGGTATAGTTATTCTTATAACGCAGTTATATTTTCGGTGGGACAATTTGACCCGTGATTTTTCTGAAATATCACCACGTTGCAAATCACATCAATCATACACACGTATGACGAAAGTATAGTGGCTAACATTGACTCATCAGTTCATCACTGAAACCAGTGATAAATCAGTATATCATATTTTATTGTGTTTGAATATTTTTTAAACAACGATATATACAATATTATTATAAATCGGTAAACTACCAAAGTACTTCCGAATTTTCAGACAGACAAACAAGTAGTTTGAACACGCAGTTTTCTTATACTAGTAGCAAAAATCAAAACCATAATATTATGTTTACCTACTATATTTTACTAAAAGTCGAGTGCGTCGAAATCGTAAATAATAGGTAATATAATGTTTTTCACCTTCCTGGTTATTTTCCCATAGTAAATAGTGTTTTAGGTTTGTTGTTGTAGGTAGGAATAATAATAATTATTCTTACTTGTTGGTTATGAAATGTATATTGAAATAATTTACTTTTACAAATCATTAGTGATATTAGTTTTGAGTGAAAATGCTTGGATCAGCATAATATTATATGGTACTTCAAATACATGTTTTGATAAAAAAACAATAGTGTAATAAAATAAAACTGCGTTTTATTGTAATCAATGTTGACAGTTAATTCCAAAATTATTGATCAATAAAATAGTTTACACCAACAAATATAACTTTTATTTTTATAACCATCGTTCATAATATAAACCGTAGCAGGTGGCGTTTTGAAGTTCTGTCTACTCATACAGAAAAATTGAAAACTTGTTTTTTTTGTAAACAATTTATTACTCATTATTGTTGTTTGGCTGTGTGTTTGGCAACTCGAAGCGTGGTCGTCCGTCGTAGGTACTTTTGTTTTGTTACTCAGGAGGATAACCTCAGACTGTAGACACTGTAGTGATGTCAAGACAAATGTGCGAAAGACTGTAAAGTCAGACGCTAATTTAGAAGACGGGCTACCCATTGGGGCTGTTGAAATTGTCTGGAGATCCTTTTGGAACTCATCCATTCTGTGGTTAAACACTTCAAACATCTGATCAATAGACTGTGTGATGGATTCCATATTAGTTTTAGTGCAGTGGCAGTGTAAATGTTGTTGTTGAGGTTATGTAAATTTAACACTTTAGTTAACTACCAAGATATAAAGAAATGAGGATAGGACACAATAACTATTGGTTGAGGTATTTATAAACTCATAATATACTTTTAAAAAAATCACGTTTTAATAAATTTCTAGAATTAAATTAGAACAGCTGATTCAAAATAGCCTAAAAAATCTTAATAATAATAATTACGCTTCACAGCAAGAAGAAATGTACCATATGTACCCGCACAAAGTCGATATTGTGTTGCCTACCGTTCGACTCAATGGCTAGGGTTGTAACTACCTTTAATAATTATTACCAAACTAATAAACCGAGTGATGCGAAATAACCATAATTCTTTTAGAGTTTGATAAAATGATCAGGCAGGTATTTTCTTTAATCCTCTGAATTCTCGGTTACTAAATTGTATCGTTGAAATTATTCTTCGCGTAAATTTAATAAATAATCATATGGAAAACACTTTTCATTTGTTTTTTTACTTTCACGCCCAACTACTATACAATAATTACGTTGTTTCGGTATTTTGACGAGAAAACGCAGGAAACATCCGTTGTATCATTTTAGATAGATTGTATATTTTGTATCTGTAGAATTGAAATCAAAGCTATGTATATGTTGTCTCCATTCTTTTCTTATCGGATTGTTGATCCCAATGCGAATGCGTCACTTAAATTTTATAAAAGACAATTAAGAACATCAAAAATAAAGTGATACGTAAATATTTCACAGTGCAATATATTATGTAATTAATAATAATTATATATTTATGAAAAAATAATTACATCAGATTTAATAATCGCAATTGTTTTGAATGTACATATGAATAAATGATTACATCATAATAGTAATAATCACAATTGTTTTATTTCCCATTTGTTGCAACCCTAGCATATTTTCATGTAGCAGCAGAAGTACCTACACTGGCGGCGCGGCGGCATCGTGCGACATCAAAGGCATTGCCTTACTAGGTAAGTTTATAATGATTAACTCTTTAATAATTATTTTTGACTTTACTCATTTCTTTTATTATATAATTTACGTTTTACTTTTACAGAATCCGATTCAATGGATTATGAAGACGAGTCACACAACGCCATACGATAGTGATGATGAATGAACATTTCAATAAATGCATGCGTGTTTTTTTATGTTGTTTTGTAATTGATAAAGAAATAAACTAAATATTTAAATGATGATTTGTTATTTGCAACACAACTTTATATTTGAGATTCTTTACAAATGTATATTTAGTTTTGTATCATCAAATTTATAAATTTTATTCCATAGTTTTCAAAATTAAATGTAAATGACCATAAAAACATTAATAAAGTAAATCATTGATGTAAGGTCAGGGAACGTAATACATATATACATCTGACCATGTAGAAGCTAAGTCTTGTTGACTGCTGAAGTCTGTACGCAATGAAAATGTCTGCCGTTTCGAAAATAAGTTTTTAAGACCCTAATAAATAAAATATATGAATGGCAGATCTGGTCAAATACTTTCAAAATTGTATTTTTTTCAGCACTTTCATAAGTGTCTGCCAGAATGTTATCCGCGTGATAATGGTCTGCCATTGTTATTTTCCGATAGTAATAATAATCTATTTTCAAATATCAAAATGGCAGACGTGGTCAAATGGTTTCAAAGTTCGCCAAAAATTTCCACCTGTCTTACCTAAGCGCGCGCCCCGTCCACCACTCTGGGCTTAGTGACTCCTCATCTCATGTATAGTAGGTATAGGGGAATCAACACACAAAAATCCAGGTCTGGTCAAATACATACAGGTAGCTTTGCGCTAGCTCTCTAGCTATTACTTCTTATGGAGAGAAAACGTAAACATGTACCACGGGCGAAGCCGGGGCGGACCGCTAGTAAATAATAAAATAATAGTGTATTAGATTTGTTATTGTATCTTGTATACCTACGAATAATTATTCTTACGTCTTGTTGGGAAATGTTCAAATACCTACCTATTGAAATAATTTACTGTTACAAATCATTAGTGTTATTAGTTTTGAGTGAATAGGCATGGATCAGAAATTCAGAATATAATATGCTACTAACTACTCAAATACATACATGTTTACACAACAAACACCACTGACCTCTATAACTATAAGTTATAGAGGTCAGTGACCGTCAGTGACAAACACTATGGATACCTACGCTCGCGAATGCAAATTCGGTGATTTACTAATTATTGATACCTAGTCATTGAATTCGTTTTGAAATAGCCTGTACTTTGTAATTTTTAGTGTTATAGACATTTATAAAATGTGGTGCTCATTTTTTTGTAATAAATCATCCCGAACGCTATTGTATTTTCGTTGTTTTATTTCAAGTGAACACCTATACAATTTTGTCACGAGCCGCCTCTGGCCTCTGGGTGAAATAAACAAGTCAAATGATTTTTGTTCTAATTGTATTTTGGTAGTAGTTTGTTTAGAATTTACATTACCATTGTTTAATTTTTACCTACTATATTTTACTAAAAGTCGAGTGCGTCGAAATCGTAAATATCTTTTTCACCTTCCTGGTTTTTTTCCATAGTAAATAGTGTTTTAGATTTGTTGTTGTATGAATAATTATTCTTAGCATAATATTATATCATAGGTATATGCTACTTCAAATACATGTTTTGATAAAAAAAACAATAGTGTAATGTAATAAAATAAAACTGCGTTTTATTGTAATCAATTTTGACATTATTTATTTCCCAAAATTACAACAAAATAGTTTACGCCAACAAATATAACTTTTATTTTTATAACAATCCTACTTGTTTTACATTCACGCCATCTAGACTTAAATCTTTATCATTTTTGTATACGTCTGTGTGTGTAAACGACCCTGTATGCAATGACAGATGTTATAATGCATTTTTTTACCGAATTGGGTGGATTTTAAGGCAATGATATGACATATTTCAATAAAATATAATATTCAGTAACCGCCATGACTATTCCTACGACCTTAATCTTTTCCAATTACGCAAAAACTCAAATAAACTAGAAATGTAGAATTCAGCGCCATCTAGCGGGACATTGGCTGGGAACAGATCGTAGCAATCACCTTAACTAATCTGTTTTATCTGTGGCTTGTTGTGAATACAAATTAGGGAACGATTTTTGGCTATACTAATAATTGTTAAAATAATATTTTAACAAAATAAATTGTAATAGGTATGTAAATAAAGTAATAGGTACGTAAATATATTTAAAAATAATGCGTGTGAGTGTGATAATTAGACATTTTGATACTATAATGGCTTAAGATTTTACTTAAAGTTGCGTTTTTAGTACAAAAATAACCTTAAAAAATATCGATTTTCACAAAAACTACGCATTTTCGTTGGAAAAGAAAAGCAGTTTGTTAAGAAAATCCACTACCAGCTATCGATTAAACAGCACAAAATAATGAAATTCGGGGACATCGAATTAAAAATGCAGCCCGGTAAACATCAGGTAATTGCTTACATGGCTTTAAGCGTGTTTTTTTTTTTTTTATTTAAGTACCTAATAATTATTATGTAGGTAAGTAAGTATATATAATGTTAGACTTTGCAAATTAGCTTTTGGTAAGCGAATCAACTGCAAATAGCCACCTACCTACAAAGGCATCTGCAGATGCGTTGTAATCTGGCACTAAAAATAAAGGCACCTAGGTGGGTAGGTACCTTTATATTTTTTTTGCTTTATATTTTTTTTACCCATTGACTTCGTTGATGCACATTAAGTCATAAGTAGGATGGAGGTAAGATAATGATGAAATTTTTAGGTGCAATTAAAAATGCCTATTATAGGTAGACCGTACCTACCTATATTATTGTTTACATTTTTGCCTTTGTAGATCAATACTACACGTTCGCATACTTACTTGCTCTTCTCTGTAGAATCTGCATTCTTGGTAAAAGTATTTTGACTAGGTATAGGTAAGTATTACATATTCAAAACACTTTCAAGACATTTTTTTTAGTTCTTCTTTAATCCAAGCCTACCTAAGCCTTGGTTGAACATAAAACTATCGAAATATGAATAATTTTATAAACAACATAAGTAGACCGTACATAACTAGCCGAATGTCTTGGCTCCGCCCAGACTGACCCGGGAAAAAATATAGCCTTATCTTAAGTACTTAGGTAGTTGGTTAAACGGTAATTTCAGTAATTTCATAGGTACCTAATTTATAAGCGAACAAATCATTCCTCTTTATAGGTACTAGGTACATAGAATCTGTTTAGTAATAAATCTGACGACAAGAAAAATTTTACAACGCGGTCCAGCCGTATCAAACTTACAACAACAGACAACATCTTTAAAAATACCTAATACCTATAAGAAAATATCTACAACAAAATCTGGGTAGGTACCTACCTACTAGTTGTTTTTTTGGGTTGAAAATGTAAACGCCATTTAACATTTTTAATTAGACCGACATTAATTTAACAGGCTACCTACTAGTTTCAGAGAAGCAATAAAAGAAAAGCGCTTGGTTAATTTAGCCATTCGTGCAAATTTTGTTCTTTATTCAAACTGTGAAATTTTATTGAAATATAAATGTTTACAATGATCGTCTTAAATACAGTTCCTTCGCTATCACATCATAATAAGCACCACTTGAATTGAATCGTTTATTAAACTATATCGTAATAATTGTAGTACATAGGTGATATAACCACAATAGGTATATCGGTCACTCAGATCTTGTTCTTCATAGACCATATACAGAGAACGAGGCTAAACAAGTACTTACTTTAATTATGTAATAAGACAACTGTTATCATTGAGATCAATATTTACGATCGAGTCATAAACACACATTTTTACGAACAATCATCTTTATTTGATTAATCCTGGATAGCTTATAGCTGAAATAGCGCATACATTTTATGTCGGCACTAAATGCTAAACGTGTTTTCTAAATGTTAACGGCATTTAGTAAAAACACAAAGAAGTCGATGCGATTTCGTGTTACCCCTAACAAGAGCAAGGCAAGAGTTCAATTTCCATTTTAATGGCTCACATAAAAGGCAATTACTTAAAGGTAACAATAAAACGATTGATACTTACTTGCTGAAATGCCCAACAGCAATATCGTATTACGGGGTGGAACTGAATCGCATCAAAGGGCACACAAAACAATAGTTGCGTCACAATATATCACGCACTGAGGATTATATTTTTGATAGCACACGTTTTTATAAAGGATTTAAGTTAAAAGGACACGCGGTTGGGGCAGCGCACGGACGAGCGTTATCCCCTTACGACGGTTGGAAGCGGACTGAGCGAAACGAAGGCTCGGTTAATCGGTTTTGAGGTGAACTGAGCCAATCGCGAAGCACCCCCCCTGCCGCGCCGCCCGCCCAGGCACGCCGGCTGGGAAAAGGGACATAGATTAGATAAGCCAGCTTTACGTAGACAGGGCATTAGATATTTTGAAGCATAATATGATGAAATATTCTGTTGGTTTAACGTGATTTCAATTATACATGATTGAATCTTCCACTTTTAATTTAAGATAAGTAATATTTCGTCATGTGTTAATATCCTATATTCAATTGTAAATATTCCTAACTTCGTAAGTGTTGTAACTTGTAACATTAAATAGAAAATGTGCAATAGTATTCAGTAATATTTTTTACATAAATGAATAATTATTATGTTTCATGAAAATTAATATTCAACTTTTTCATAACCTGAAATTACAAATTTTAAATGTATGTATCTCTCGTTTATGAAATATCTGGAATCTGGACTCGGAATGCCTAAATTGCCTATTTGACTACTTATTACCTTTATCTTCCAAGAAGATTGCTATTGATCATGTGATTTATATTAGCCTATTAAAGCCTAGTAGGTACAATATTGAAATCATCCCGTTCAATTACAAGATATTGAATTCCTGTTTAATCTATCTCGTACTTAGCCGCATAATGAATAAATAACTAAAACAAAAGATTCAATTTCAAAACACATCAGATCCGTTCATAACATCTCAATAAATTAAGCAATAAATAAATTATTACAAAGACAACTAAAGATAGTTTACACAATTGACACATCTACAAGCAATCTTATCTATGCCCTATAACGACACCCCACTGTTTTCGATCAAGCTTGAAAGTATGTTTCATTCATGAAACAATTAGCCTAGGGCACTTCGCAAGATGGACATTTATGTGTGTTTTTATATGATTTCTCTAGATATGTGCTTACGTAACCCGCTTATAAATAACAAACTATGAAAGCATTACGTCAATACAGAGGAATACGAACTTAACAAAGAATAAATAACGACAAATACTGGATATTCGGATAGATTGAAACATGTTTTGACTGTGAAATCAATCCAAAATAAAAGAAATTTTTTTTTCCTTTGCAGCCAATACGCTATTCAAAATCTATATCTATACTAATATTATATAGAGGAAAGGTTTGTATGTATGTATGTTTGGTTTTCACGCATAACCTACTGCACCGATTTTGATGAAATTTGGCACAGATAATCTTTAGACCCTGAGAAAGAACATAGGCTACCTTTTATTGCGAAATATGTACCACGGGCGAAGCCGGGGCGGACCGCTAGTTGTACCTAAAGCTGTTGAGTTTGTTTGGACGAGATAATCGAAGGAGCCACTTGCATCTGTTTAGAAATGAAATTTTCACTTGAGTCTATCAAAAAATGAAGTAAGTAGTTAAGTACTTAAAAAAAGCGGTAGAAATATTCTTTATGAGAGCAAGAGAAATTGCGTGGGTAAGCTTTTTTCATAATAATGTTCGATATAATGTAATGTTATAATAATGTTGGATACCTATAGTGTTAGATGGAACTTAGTAAAGATGGGAGATAATTATTTAGTATATAAAGATCAGCAGATTAAGCAAAGCAGGGGCGGATCACAAGTATAAACAAATTTGTTCTACATTGATAAGTCATCAAAATCTCTAAATCTTGGCTTAAGATAAAGAAAAACTATGGAAAAGTTTCCATGGCTCAGTCAAAACAGTTTTTCCAGATAACACACTAAACAGATAAACATTTCA
The DNA here is from genome assembly GCA_907164665.1 of Colias nastes. Lineage (NCBI taxonomy): Eukaryota > Metazoa > Arthropoda > Insecta > Lepidoptera > Pieridae > Colias > Colias nastes. The sequence goes on along the minus strand of CAJQZM010042243.1, from coordinate 385 downwards.
CAATAAAACTATTATAAAATTTCCACGTCCAATCATAGTTCAATCCGTCGGAGACATAAAATAAAAAATAAAGTTAAAATACTCCAAAACTTGAAAATAGTTAGTCATGTAGGAATTATTGTATTGTCATCGATCCTTATAATTAATTAATTATTATTATCAGTTTTGTCTTGAGATACGCGTGTGCAAGAACGTAGTTTCTGTCGTAAAGTGGTATTTAAAATTTAATTTTAAAAATATTTTTGAGTGGATTTGAACCTGGACTTTGTGGCTTCTCGGTCCGCGGTGCCGCGCGCGACGCCAAACAAGCTAAGAATCACTACGTGAATTGAGTCATCCGTTCCTTGTTTCGTCCTATCTACGTAACGCCAGTATTCGCAACCTT
>CAJQZM010042241.1:0-27774 GCA_907164665.1 Colias nastes | reverse complement strand
AGCCACATCATGATGTGGCCAAACTAAATTGGCCATTTCACGAAATGGTCGCATTTCGTGAAATGGCCAGTCATATCATGAAATGAGCAAATTTACGATATGGCAGTCTTTCCCAAAGTGGACGATAACGCCCCCTTGTGGGCGCTGCAGGCCTAAAGGGGGGCGGTAAGAGACCCAGAAAAAAAAAGGGGGCGTTGTGTAGGGCTTTGGGGTCGATTTATAATTTCATCTACCTAGCTAGGAAGACTCTTAGACACCGACTGAGCTCTCGACTTCGAGAGTCGACATCTTGTGTATATCAACTAATATTAATTAAGATATAGCTCAAACTCGGTTCGATATAATAGACCGCGGGCAATCATGTTTTAACAAGTTTTTGTTAAATAATCCGATTTGTACATTCCTGTATCAATCGGCTGGTTCTATAATACTTGTTCTTGCCACAGAACATATAAAAGAGGTTAGAAAGGCGTTGTAGGCGGGGCAGACGCGCCATGGATATGAGCACTGCTCACATCTATGCGATCGCGCTGTTTAGTCACTCGCTATCTGCAACGGAGAGAAGTACTGCGAACGCAGCGACAAAATTATGAGAAAATGCCTTCATATGCGGTAATTACTTGCCGTGCAAGAAGCCAAGTGCTTAACTTAAACAAAGGAAGCATTTCTTTTCATCGTAAAGTAAAAAAACAACGATATTTTAGTATAAGTCTTTCAAAATGTCCTTCAAATAATTCATTACCCAAAAATATACATTGCGGGCTGCATTCGCTCGTCATTTTCAACACGTCAATTAGAACGCGTAATGTAGTGCGTACAAGTGCGTAGCATCGCGGTATTAGCTCTAGTGCTGGGCGTAGTAAAAGATGATATCGATAGATTTTTTCGATTTAAAGATACTCTGTCCGAATACTATAAAGTTGCGTTTCAATAATCAGTTATAAGTACTTATCGGTTTTTAAGTATGTTTAAAAAGGGGGGCGTTAAAAAATAATTTATTCTTAAAGTGGGCAGTAGACAAAAAAAGGTTGGGAACCCCTGCGATATGGCCACGACATATATATGCAGATGATATGTGTAGGTAAACATGCGTATGAAACTGTATATAAGTAGTTTACACTTAAGTTATATAGTATATACTTATCTATATTTAAACGTAATAAAATAAAATGTAATGACAAGTTTTCCGACTTGCAATATAATTATAAAAAAATTGAGTCAATCGTTAAAATCCGCGCATTGTTACAATAAACATTACATTACAAAAACATCAAACTAATTCTCTAAACCAAACAATTCCCAATTTCCCAAAGTCAATAAAACATCCAAAAAATCTCGTTAATTCCCAGAATAAGTCCTCCAAGGGTACAGTGAAGACATCGCGTTTGCATTCGCAGCAGCTCGCTCATTGGAAAATCACCGTCGTCCACTGAATACTGAAGCAGCGCCGTATTAATTCTGAAACATTCCCTCGCACTGCATACGAAAATGTTTTTTATTTACACGGCATTGGAATGACTTTTTCTTCAATTCCATTTTGAGATTGTGTACGTGGTTGACTTTCGCTTTCATTTACTAATCTCCCTTCTAACTCATTGAAACTCGTAAAATTAAACTAAGATGCTTTTAAATACGTCATTAATTAGTCTGTTTGAAATTTAGTATTTATTCTTGTTTAGCATTGTTTAATTCATTGTAGGTAACTATATTTTATATTTAAAATTTACAAATTAACTATTAAGTATATTACAGAACAAGATTTTATATCAGCGTTTCCTAATATTTTATAAAGCAAATGTAAAAACCCACATTTACAATTCATTACAAAACAATTCCCAAAAAAAACGTGTAGCAATAAACGCCCGGTCCCTCGTTATCCACATCACAATCGCGACAAAAATACAATTTGAAAAGCGCCCATCAAAATGATTTCTGTAACAACGGCAATCGTCCATTCAAAAAACTTGTACAATTTTGTATGGGACCGTCCGTCCGGGACCCACATCATGTGCACAATGCCATGTGCGACGCCATTTTGAAAAAAAATGTCAGTTTCCCGTGACAAATGAAATCAAATTTTCTCGCGCCATTTATTAGGTACATAATTTTGTATGATTAATAAAAAGTTAAGTGTAAAATACCAAACGATACCTTACAGTTATTTAAAACATTAATATCGTTAAAATAAAATAAACAAAATGTATGTTTATGAGAACGAATAGTACCTATGTTTGTAACAACGAATTCATGTAAGTGAATGCTTACTAATCCAATCCAGTCTAAAATTTTAAAACATACGCTGAACCTAAATTATCGATTTTTACAAAAAATATAAGTACATTAAAATGATAAATCAATGACCGATAAATATATTTATCGTACGGAAAACATACCTGTGGGTTGTCTGTCGTCATGATACAGTTGACCAAGATATATAAATAATAGAATTTGTAGCAGAAATAACGACAAAAGATTTGACGTAGTAACTAATTGTGTTTCTCCCATTGAGATAATATGTGGTTTCTCCGAGAATCTGGAACAATATGCATGTTTGTAAATATAAGCTTACTTGTAGCTTGCCATCTTAGCGCCATTATCTTATCAGACTTATAAGTGTACTCGTTCCTAATTACGACCGTATTGAATCACTCATTCTAATTTGAAAGTAAAAAATAAGATAAAATGTGAAGATGAATTTACTTAGAAATCAAAGGTATTTTAAAATCATTTCGCATCTAATTCTACTCACGGCCTTCGCATACATAATAACAAAACAAACATCACGTAAATTACCAAAAATTTATGAAATAACTCGTTTTGTACCCGATATGAAACACATATTAATTTGGACTGATATTCAAGATTTGGAAAGCAATGGACAATCGTATTTTATCAAACGAAAATGCAATTACTTTAACTGCTATTTAACGAAAAACAAAAGCCTCTTTGGTGATTTGAGATATTTTGATTTAATACTTTTTAATTTGCAAGATGTGAGCCAAGACACACAAGTGTTGCCATATATCAGAAGTAATAATCAAAAATATGTTTTTGTGGCAAATAGTTCCGCTCATAATTACCCTGTTTGTGATTCGATCTATGACAATTTTTTTAACTGGACATGGACGTATAAGTGAGTATTTTTAGTTAGTTAACAATAGTAGCATAGATGTTGATGTATATCGCATTTAATCACTGCATTGTCATGTATGTATGTTGAAAAATATTTAGTACCTATTCTTAAATTCTTCAAAATAAATGATAAATTTGTGTACCACGTCATACACAATATCCATCTAAGCTACGCGTAGTGATGGAAACAAGTTATTAATACAGTCAGTACAGTATAACGTAAAGTGCACAGTTACTGTATTAGGTATCCATATAGCTTTACATCTAATATAGTGCAATGTATGCTATCTATACTTATCTATACAAATATTATAAAGCTGAAGAGTTTGTTTGTTTAATATCTCAGGCTCGCGCTAATCTCAGGAACTGGTCCGATTTGAAAAATTATTTCGGTGTTAGATAGCCCATTTATCGAGGAAGATTATAGACTATATAATTATATACATATCATCACCCTAAGACCAACAGGAGCTGAGCAATGCGGGTGAAACCGCGGGGCACAGCTAGTATAAAATATAGAGCTATAAAGATACAAAATTGTTGGAACAAAAATATATTTCCAGATACGACTCAACGATACCGTACAAATTCATAACAGTTCACAATTTGCAATACGAAGAACTGGGCAGCCATTTCCATTGGAATACCAACATGAAACCCATCGATGCAAAACTAAAATCCCAATTACAGACAAAATCTAAAGCCGCTGTCATATTCCTTGACGAGTGCCACAGTAGGAGCAAACGGGAAATATTAGTAAAAGAACTGCAGAAGGAATTAAGCAGATTTAATTTAACAGTTGACGTGTTTGGAGCGTGTAGTGTCAAACAGTGTAGGAGAAAAACTATGCATGGTTGTTTCTGGAGAGTCAAGAAGACGTACTATTTCTATCTAGCTCTTGAGGATTCTTTATCGCCGGATTATATCACGGATATAGTGCTTTATGCGTATAATAATAACGCTGTGCCGATTGTGTATGGTGGAGCTAATTATGTCAGGTATTAAATAATAATTTTCCCATAAATGTTAGTTCCATAAACTCATCAGTTTTCCTTTAATTTGATCAATTAAATATATTTCTAGATACCTACCACCCGGCTCTTACATCGATACCTACAAAAAAACTTCCTCCCAAATTGCCGAAGTGATGTACAGCGTCATAAGGAATAGGGAGTTATATTACGACTTCTTCAGGTGGAAGAACCACTACATCATCAGCAAATCCTCAGGGTTGGATGGGTGTGCGCTTTGTGAGCTGATGAACAACCCAGCACGGTTGATTCAGCAGTATTCGTATAGCAGCTTCAGAAAATGGTGGAATCCAAAATATCAAGCGCATTGTGCGGTTTCTAGCAAATTTGTATTGTAGTTTATTAAATAGATTGTAGACGAATTAAATTCTAAGTATACAGTATCTAGGTAAAACTGCATGTAAATATCGTAATGTAAATATGTACACAAAAATATTATATAGGTTGACCTAAATCTCAAGTAAGTAAGATAAAAAGTATTACCATGGACCAATATATTGGTCCATGGTATTCTAGATACATATAACGTTTCTTACATTACGTTACAAGGTTTTTTGCGTTAAAAATCTCTACATTTTAAATAAATTGTGTGCATTAGATACATTTGTTTGATTCACACAAGCTATAAAAATAACAGATGCAGTCAATGCCACTATATTACAACAATTATCGTATAAAAAGCAAAACAAAAAGAATAAATTAAGTGAGCGAACAAGCGGCCGGATCACATCCACTTCACAAACACGGATTAAAACTTTAAATTATTTTAACAGATTAAAATGTATTCAGATAAAACATCGCATTCATTGGATATCGTCGACACCCCGGGACCCGTGTTAATTTAACTTTAAATCCTGTTTTATGTAATTATTACGCTCACATGTATTAAATAAATCTACTAGGAAGAAAGTATTTGCGATTTTCAAGATATTCCAGAATTGATTAATTACCTAAGTTCTTACTTCTTCATTATTATGTATTTCAATGCGTATTTATCATGTATCATGCTAAAACTTTTTATTTCCATCGATGTATAAAAATATTGATGAGGATAGTAATTTATAAAAAAATAATAAATTGGCGCTATAAAAAGTGTATTTGTTATGCAAGTGAAAGCGTTAGGTACTATTTCTCTACGCTTAACACAAGACATTCAAGATCTTTGGAGTTTGGCTAGAACATTATCTTTTATATTGAGAAGTTGGTAGGTACCTACCTACCACTCGTATTTTACTGAAAATAAAACCTCATTAAAATTTTCTATAATGATATTCTACAACATACCTAATATAATTGTGATAATCGTAGCATCCACAGTTCGGAAATATCAAGCTTATACAAAAGTTGAGAACTAAAGGCGTCGATACACTTAACTATTTAGCGGTAAGTCGGTAAGTCAGTAAGTCGAAGTCGGTTCAACTATCGGAAAGCCGTTGAAACTGTTCGCAATCGTAATCCCACTCCATTTTTAATAAGCCCTCAGAGTTGAGAGGCTTTTAAATTGTACTAACGGATGTACTTGCAACGAACTATTAAGTTTTACTCTTGATAGATGAAAAGAGGTTATTAAAGCAGTTAAATTTAAAATAAATATATATGTTTTTAATTTTTATATCCTACATAATACTTATACTTTCTCTCTTAGTAAATATAATAGACGACGAGAATATATTAGTAAATGTCTGTCATGACATGGACTTCGCACGTGATCTGGAGAGACCTTTAATTTCATATTAGTATGAAAATTTATAAATACATGCCTTTCCTACATACAAAACCAATATTATGTTGGGTATATTTTATTAGTTGGTATTATTAATAAAAAATAAAATCTGAAATTGTGAAAAAAACCAATAGGTATTAGGTACTTGTAAATAAACGCTGTTCGTACGTTTCTAACTTTAATTTTAACAAAGAGTACTCAGAACTCAACATTTTTCTTTTTTATTGGTTTCCAGAATAGAACTCTGAATTAGTAATCTGTGGTAATTGCCTCTGTCACGATCTCTCGAAATAACGTATCCCTGGTGAAGTAAAATACTTTATAGTCCATTCGATTTAAGTTGTTAACCTACTACTTTATACTTAGTCTATTCGATTTAAGTTCTTAAATACTAGGTATATGATATTTAAACGATGAAATTGTGTGGAATATAATACCTATACGCTTTACATTTTTACCTTAAACTTTTGCTACTTTGTTTCTGTATTGTTAGCTCAAAAAATGAATTTAAGGTACTGCCAAAGAACTGAAAAGTCCGCCTAAAACTTATTTTCCCATATTTTTTAAACAAATTTTTTTTTTTTAAATAAAACGCCAAGGAAATTTCAGTTATAACATTTTCGAATTCCAAATACGAAAATGTTTTCAAACGGTAGAATGTTAATTTAAAACTATGAAGCGCGGTTGGTTCTTGGGAAAATGTTTAATGGGGGCGGCTGTTTACCTAAGACGCAGTTTCGTAAAGTTAAGAGTTGAGACAGAAAATTACCCTGCGCGATTCGTAGGGAATATTAACAGTTTTCTAAACTTTGAAAGAATTATTTCATAATGTTACCATTGCGAGTTAATTTAAGTTGCTTGGTCGTGTTTTTGAAGCAATTTGAATTTTGAATTGGATTATATTTCTTTGTTTTTACTTTTTACGTTGCAGATGGTTTTGTTGAATTGCAATAAATATTTAATTTCATGTCGATTTCATTCCTTTTTAGAGTACCTATTATGTTATTTTTTTAATATTATTATGATAATATAAAGTATTTAAAGCACTTGAATGATTTCAAGGTCTTCGTAACCTTCTATCTATAGTAGATTATGAATAATTTTGTGTCCAATGTCTTGGAAATTGAAGTGTTTCGTCCCACAAAACTATGCTAATAGCGAAATCGACGAAAAAAATGCATAGGTAGGTTTCATACTTTTTACTACATTATACACACTAATCCTATACAGGAAAAACCTTGTTATAGTAATTCATTATGAAAAGATTATGCCCAACTAAAAAGAAAATGTAATAAATCAAATGAAAAAAATATAAAAACAAAAATTAATTCAATACAAAAGTATAGGCGCCGGCGAGATTCGAACTCACGATCTCCTGTTTACTAGACAGGCGCTTTAACCAACTAAGCCACGGTGCCGATGCGTGCCCGTACGAAAATGCATTACATAATCAAACACAGATTATATTTCGACATTGTGATATAAAAAAGTTCAATTTTATAAAAAAAAATGTATCGACATAATATATTATGTTTCAAAATCTCACTCGCAAAAACAAACTAACAATTAACTTTTAGACAATATTTTGCTTAATGGACAGTACTTACTTACACAGAATATATAATAGTACTACGTACTACTTATAGTAGTAGAGCCCGTGGGAGATCGTCCTTCACCGATATGATAACCAGATGAGACGTACCTATTTTTTATTAAATATTTTTTATAAACAAATATGCCTATAATTGCTTGCCTATCAAAAAGTGGTCATGGCTATTTTTAATTAAATTAACTTTTATCGATTTTTTTTTCATCACCTTCATACTTTTGATAACCAAATGAAATTTATTAGACAGATAGTTTTTGATACACAGAATATGCCTAGGTATGCTTTTTTTTCACCTATTTTGACTTACCTGTTTACACCTGCTTGCCAGGTAGTTATACACTGAAATGAGTAGGCAAGCATACCTAGGCATATTCTGTGTATCAAAAACTATCAGTCAAATAAATTTCATTTGGTTATCAAAAGGATGAAGGTGATGAAAAAAAATCGATAAAAGTTAATTTAATTAAAAATAGCCATGACCCCTTTTCGATAGGCAAGCAATTATAGGCATATTTGTTTATAAAAAATATTTAATAAAAAATACGTCTCATCTGGTTATCAGATCGGTGAAGGACGATCTCCCACGGGCTCTTAGACCATTATTCAAAATTGCTAAAATTATAATTCTAGTAAGATCGGATGGCAAGCCGCATCAATTAATTAGCTTTATCAAGCACTTGAAACGCTAATACGTACGGGATGTAACAAAAACAATACTCACGAACAGACTAAGACATCCAATTTCCATATTATCAATATCTGTATAATTTTATGGCTACAACCGGAGCCTCATTAGCTACGACTTCCGAGAACCACTGTAGGTTCATGTTTGTAATTTGGTCTTAATTAATATTATGTTATAAAATGTCATAATATTTAAGGGTAAACTTTTTAAAAAACAAAATTTAGTAGATATTATGGTCTACCCAGCGAAGCTCCCTGAATAGGTACTACAGGATATTTTTCATAAATAAGGAACAGTAATTTATTTCGTAGTAAGGAATTCGCATTTTTAAGCGATATCACATTATATTCAATCCTTTATTTATCAAGTTTACCGATAAAAAAATACCAATACGATCACAGAATTCAAATATAAAACGATAAAACTTACGTACCTAGTAGTTCACCCCAATACAGAACGGCAGTGAGAAAATAAATTATCTCTGCAAAGGAGGCGACTGTAAATATTTTCAGTTCAAAATGGAATACGTACCAAGTAATCCACTCCGACGGCACTCAGTTTACGCACGTAAATTAGTTGCTAGTTCTGTCTGTGAAAAAGTTAGATTGCCTTCTTGACTCCGGCTAGCCAATTTCTTTAAACGATTCTTTAAAACGGGAGTTATGATAAATATATGCCTTGTAATCATCTTTGTTTATTTTTTATCATTTAAAAAATAAAATCAACAAACCCATTACCTGCATTGTTAAAAATTGAAATGTTTTCGTCAATTGACTATTGATAATATTTTCTTGGGTGATTTTAATGAGGAAGGAACTTGATCATGAAAATCTGTTCCTTCTTGACGGAGAAATATATTAAAATGACCAATTTATTTATATTTTCGGTTATTTAAGGCTCGACCGCACGAGGGTAGTTATAAAATGTCCATAAGCTTGTCATTTGAATTTGTAGGTACCGCTATGTATCTTCCTTTATAATACCACTATCATGGACCTATAAAAAAATACCACTCTAATAATAATATTAACTATGAAGTTTTCTCCTTAACTAATATTATCATAAGGTCTTGTCAAGGTTTGCGAAATTCCTATAAATAGCAATTACTACTACATTACTATTTACTTCTCTTCTTCTTCTCTTTTTTAATGTCTCCACCCAATAGAGGGACTACGCAGATATTCTGAAGTGTAAGTCGAAAATTACCACCAGTTAATCATTGATCCAGATTAATAGGTGTGTCTACCATCGACATTCGTCATTCGTCATTGCTTAAAATAGATTTTCATCTATGACTTTTTTTGCGTTCATTTTTAGACAATAGACAGCTGTTATGACTTTTGACAGATGCATAAAATTGACAAGTAAACGAAAACAACGCAAAAAGTAGAAAAATCGTAAATAAAAATACAATAGCCTTGAAATACTTTTTATTGTCTCTACAACGATAGTTTAGCGATATAAAATAATTTTTATCACAATACCAATTGTGTATTAGGTTATGTATTCTTATGACTCAAGGTGATTAAGTTGCATGATGATATGAGATTTTGAAGTCGTGAGTTCATGTAACGTACCTTATATGGGTTGAAAGGGTTTATAATTTGTTCCTGGTTCAACTTACGGTCAGTTACGACAAAGATTTCAAGATGAGCGATCGAGAGAAAGCAAGTGGTTCGAGTTCCCAAGACGGAGAGAAAAATGACCAAAATATGCGTATTCCTCCACGGCCTATACCCACTGGACCAAGGTAATGTCATAGTTTAGTAATTATTATTAATAAATGCAACGGTTTTTCTTTGTTCATATATCAAACTACAGACTAAGACTTGTGTTGAAGTTTATCAATAGTACAATAAGATGAGCCAACCAAGTAATGATGTTTCATAATAATTATAATAAAATAATCACTCTCCCTTGTATTATTCCAGTTCAATATTTCGCCTCTTTGCGACGAAACCGTGTTATTTCGAAAAAGGCGATTTTACAGGAGAGCATTTTTAAACTTTCAAAAAGGTATATTAGGTAAATGAACGTTTTTATGGGTTACATCTATAACAAATTATATGAATTATCTTATTAACTATTGCATAATGCAAAAAAAATACCCTAATTTAAAAGATTTTAGGACAAAAAAAGCATTAAAAAAAAAAGGAAAAAATATGTCACATTTTTTCTGAAAAAGTATAAGAAGAACGATGTAGCAAATTAATCTGTCACGTTGTTGATGCTATTATTTTTATTTTATGCTAAATTATAATATAAAAACACATTGTTGAAATTAGAAACATTTATTAAACAGATGAAATAGTTGTAGCTAAACAGTGGTTTCTTTGGACAAAACTATTACTAATCAACAGTTAGTCAGCCTTTATTGAATGTAATCAATATTCTTCTCACTTTATGCTTATTTCTTCTTACATTGTAATCATCTTAATTATATAATCTCAAAAAACTAGTAATCTAAGTTTTCAGTCTCGGTCATAAACTAAGTAATCAGTAAATTTGCACAATTAAGTGCTTACTTTATAAACGTATGTTTATAAAGTAAGCAAAATTCTAAACAAAAAATAATAATTATCAAAACATAAATCTCCTCTATGAGCAAAATCTTAAACATTATAATAACAAAAAACATAAAAATCGCCTATTAAAACTTTAAATAGATAAAACCATATCACTCATATTTTGTGCTGAAATGCCATTCATTTCCAAAACAGTATTATTAAAACTTACAAGGCTTCAAAGAATGGCTTATAATATCTTGGGATGAGGTTTTTATTAACCAAATCCATGATATCCTTTTTCTTTTTTTCGGCTAATCCAGGTTTCCGAGTATAAGCTTTTTTCAATTCAATATTGGTATTGTTACTTATCTTCTTATTCTTCTTCAAAACGATGGCCTTCTTGAACTGTACGTCGGCATACGAATCTTTAAAAAATATGGCATTAGGGTCCTCTTTTTTAACTTGTATTACCTTTATTCCTGAAAACTTCACTGCGTTATTATCTTCATCTTTTACCAGCGCATAGTTCATCAGGTTGCATACATTTTTCCAGTCATTTATATCACAGAAACTCAATTCATTCACATGGAAAGGCTCCCCTTTTTTTCTGGCAGCTTTTATGGCACCAATAAATGCGTCAGGGGTATACATAGGACCTGATCTTAACTGACGTTTTACTTCTCTTTCTATTTGAGAATGGGCTGAATCGCCTTCATTCTGTGTGTGACCCTTGATTAAATATTTATGTGTCACTGACTTGAGATTTGGCAAAGTCTGTACAGCATATAGGTACATCGCTATCATAAACTTGTTTTTTTGCTGGCCAGCACAGTTATCTGAGTAGAAGACAACATCCAGATCTTTGGCCGTTTCTGAAACTTTCATCAGATATTTGAATACACAAGTGCCGATTTCGTTTACGCCTCTGTTAGCGTTTGATTCATCCCATACGAAACATTCAGCATTGTTAGTCTGAATATTATAAATTGTCAAGTTAAGTACATTCAGTTTTGACTTATAGTAAAAAACTGAAATTTCACCCTTAGGGCATTGAAAGACTGCTTGAAGATCGTAAACAGCAACTAAAATATTTTTGTTATTCTTGTCGTTTGCCTTCTCAATTCGTGACAATTGCTTTTCTCTTAGATGCATCTCATAGATTTCTTTTCCTAACTCCTTCTCTTCAGCTGTACTATTTTTATTTACTTCGCATATTTACACAAGAATTTAACATTTCATTCTTTATTCCAAAAAAAGACTTGTGCGATATATGCGATAGAACATCAAGTATGTTGCAAAACGGGTATTTTGGGATTTACATTGTTCAACATAGTCCCTATGGAGATCTGTAATAGCTTTGCTACCATCGATGTAATGTCTTTTCGAGTTAGGACGAACGTAGTGCGATTCAATTTTTGGTATTGACTCAATAAACACTCTTACACCATCTTTTATATTTTCATCCACTTTGTTGTGATTTTGATGACACCCACGATTATCTTTCATTAATGAAATGTTAGTATCTTTATTTTTTTTCTTTAAAGCCGTCTCTATAGGGCGATTATTAATCCCCAAAGTGTTCTTAAAAAACAGTTTACATACTCTAATCTTCACTCCAGAAACAGTCAAAAAGAAAGCATTATTATTATCACGATTTAATGCTATGGTTCCGTCCGGATTAACTTTAACGTATCGATGTTTAGGGACGACTACTTCGATATTGTTTGCGATGAAAGACCATTGCTTTTCAATCTCGCCTAAATCCCAGTATTCTTTTAAGTTGTTGTCTTTGCTCCTCAGTGATATTAGATCCACATTTAAATGTACATGTTTCTTTGCAAGATGGTTTTAGTTTACGTTCCGGTATAATTTTATTAGTTTTTGTTGATTTGTATGATTTTCCACAGTTTCTTAGTCGCTTCGCAACATTTTTTTTCCATAATAATTCTCTTTTGGGCCTTTTTTTACCTTTTTTAGTAGGGGTATTATCTGGTTCATTTGACTCTACTTGCGTGGTGCTAACATTTTCGACGGCAGGTGGTTCATTTTCTGATATTAGCAGGTCCTGTTGATTTACGGTATGAAATACAATTTCATGCTCATCTGTTGGGGTCACATTCAGGTCTATAGCATTGAGTACTGTGCTTACAGTAGCTGCACTAGAATGAAAAACGTCTTGATCCTTTCGAAAGTCGATGTTGGTATAGACGTCATTGTTGTCGTCAGATTCTGAAGAGCTCACACGTGCTGGTTTCATAATTTCATAGTTGGGGTCTTTTACGGAATCATCACTATCTAAAAAAAAACCAAAAAAAATCTATTAAACTTTCAATTATCTATAAGTCAGTAAATAAATGTAAGATACAGTTATCGAGTACCCACAATAATATGAGTTTTATTAAATTTATACCTTCGTAGAAAGACGGACCACTGCTTGATGAACTACTGCTACTTGAGGAACTACTGGTGCTACTACTAGTTGATTCACAACGGCGACGATTAGTGACCATTGAGTCTTCTTTGTCTAAAACAATATCAAAATGATAAATATTATGATAACTACCATAATGTTTTCCACGCTTCACTTTACCATCTATAAGCCTCACACGAAACACACGAAAAGACGGGCGTCGAATAACATTACATACAATAAAATTAACTAATAATGTTACTTACATTCGGCAACTGCTGCAGCGCTGCAACCAGTCACCTCCTCATTTCGGTTGCTTTCATAGTTAGTTTCCATTGGAAAAGTTGAATCGCCTTGCTCGATATTATTGTTGTCGCTTTCATTTTCATGTATTTCCATTTGAGAAATGGAATTGCTTTGTTCTCCGTCATTATTTTCTTTTGTTGCTAATAAAACTAAGTATTTGGACCGCGTCCCCATCTGAAAAAATAAGTCTTAATAGTATTTTCTTTTAGTGCTTACAACGTGATAAATCATTATGTATTGCATTGAAATAAGAAACATATCTATAAAAACGGAACAACAATAAATGACCATCACTCATTTCTTGTAATAAAAAACCATTCATCATCAACAATGTTACACCTTATGATATCACAATTCAAAAATGTTATTATTTCAACAACAACGTGATATCAGATTTTATAAAAAGTTGCATTTGAAACATTTTTTCAAGAAAACCGAGTTATATTGCTTTACCACAGTATAATAACAAAAAATATCACTGAATTTAAAGATATGTTTGCAATAAAACTGTGGTACACTCGTGATATCACGTTTTTGCAGAAAACTGAGAGCTCCTTACCTTTGGCGCTTAAAGAGAAAACTAACTTGTCACAGTGTTGAAAACAGAGTACTATGTGAAAGGGACAACGCGATAACGCAACGTACCACTGTAGTGACGTCCTTTTCGCTCATGGTCTCGCTGTCCTTCACTTTTAAAACACCACGTTTTTGCACAAAATAAAGTTGAATACGGCGGTTTCGATTATCAAATAAAAAAAAAAAAACATTTTGCGAAATATCACGTTTTTCTCGCAAAGAGGCGATTTATTTAATTGGGTATTGTGTTACGCGCAACAATGCCTGATCATAGATATTGTATAAAATGTATATTGAATTTTCTCCTGAGGATCAAATTAGAAATATTATTTATGGTAATCTTATTTAAACCTTGAATCACCAAACACAATAATTATGCCGGAAAATATAAGAGGAATAATTTCCTGGATAAAAACTATAAATACACAATTTCTAAAGTATAATTTTATTTATAGCTACTTTGCGAGCGAACCCCTCCAATTTCGAGTCCGAGGCTCAACAATAACTGATGCTTCTCCTCCTAAATTCGTCACTTTGGAGGACATTATGAAAGCTGCCCACGGCATGCAAAACATGGCACTCGCTCATGAGATTGCTGTGGACCAAGATTTCAAGCTGGAACCTTTTGAACCTCCGGATAATAGGTAGTTAATTTAATATTTATGTAGGTAAGTTCAGAAAAAAAATCTGAAACCATTCTATGATAGTATAAACTATGTTTTTTGAACCTATTGTACATAATATTATAATATAATATACAAATATTTAAATTTTGACATTCTTCACAAATAATACTGCAATAGAGAAATAGCATAATCATATCATACAGTGACATAGTGAAAATAGTTTATCAAGGTCTTCTAGATTAGTTGTAGTTAATATTGTAATAAGAAGTATCAAATTTAGTAATATTCCACCATAATAATATGAAACTATTACATTCCTGGACTTCAAATAATGAACAGACATGATTTATAGTTCTTACAGAAACTTTATTTTGTCAAATATAGCTATCAGAAGTTGGTGAAGGAAACAATGCACAGAGCATATTTTGATGTACTCCGAGAGCAGCTCAACGCAGATCCACCAGAATACAAGCAAGCTCTTATACTACTTGAAGATGTTAAACAGGTATTTATTTGTTCACTCCTTTGTTACTAAACAAAGAATTGTATGATTTTAATTTTAAACATTTAGTAAAATTTAAATTTTACTACATTCTTAGTTCTTACTGTGGAAGTGACAGGGAAAAAAATTAATGTCTTTATCTATCTGGCTGCATATTATGTTTTATCACTGATAATTTTTAACAAAGGAATATTTACATACTCAAAGTCACCACTTACGATTTTATGATTATGACAAAAAAAGGTTCCTCTCCTTAAATGGAATGTTGTTGACTCTTATAACCTCTATTTTACTCCGAATTCAATAAATAAACCAAACAAACACTTTGTTTTATTTTATATTTTAAAGCCATTTAACATAATCTATTTGCATAATGCAATCACAGCACTAGGAGAATAGAAAATAAATATTAAAAAAATATATACAAGAGGTCCACCCAAGCTTTACCCATAAATAGCATTTGTGCACATATCTAATGGTAAAAGATTTTAAATCGGTCCAGTAGATCCTGAGATTAGTCTGTTTAAACAAACATACTCTTCAGCTTTCTATTATTAAGTATAGTTTGCAAGCCACCTTTTTAAAATAAGACTTTTTATCAACCTTTTTGAACACAAAATGTTTGGTCAGGCAGAGAAATAAACTTTCGCGTTTTTAATATTAGGATTTTTAATATTAGTAGGATTCGAATCACTTAATTTTACTGTTTTATTTTCAGGGTCTATTCGCAATACTGTTGCCAAGACACACACGCATCAAGGAGATGATTGAAGAGGTGCTAGACGGTGACTTCATCAAGCAGCAAGCGGAGAACAACAGCCTCGACTTCCAAAAGTATGCGACTTTCGTGATAGATCTGATGGCCAAACTCGCGGCACCAGCGAGGGATGAGATGATTCAGAACATCACACAGTTGACTGATACAGTAAGAAATATTTATATTTATATAGAATAGTTATTAAAGAATAGTCGGGAAATAGTCGATTTTATGTTTAGTTTTAAAACATACATATGCGTTATAAATGATATTTTTTATAGAACGGAAAAAATTATATCACGAGGCGGGATTAAAACTGAATGGTAGAAAGACGCGTGTTCGAATCCCGCCTCAGGATCAAATTATTTTATTTCTATTCGTATAAAAATTATCAAAAGTTGATTTACTTAATTTATGACATATTGTTTTAAAAAGCATTTGATTAAAATGTATAGCTGATAATTATTATTAAATCAAAGTTCAAACTTAATGAACTTCGTTCAATCCTACTTATTGTAAAATATTTATTATAAATACACACAATGATTTTGTATACATTTTTATTGAGAGTAAAATTTCGAGGTCGCGCCATGGCAATACCGTCACGTCATGGGGTAAGGCGACGATTTTGGTATCTTTAAATCTTGCCAAATAAGTTTCACTTCTGACACATGTGCTCGGCACACACGTTCTTTTTTAGACTTAAACAGCTTTCTTATAATAACAGTATGTGATTTCAGGTTGATATCTTCCGTGCAATATTAGAAACTTTAGAAGTACTGAAGCTAGACTTAGCCAACACACTTATAGCGATGATTCGACCTCATGTACAAAAGGAGAGTGTACAATATGAGAGGAATAAGTTTGACGAAATGCTTAAAGTTTCCGAGGGTAAGTGATGTTTTTAATATCTCAATATTATTAACTAGATTTCCGCCCGCGGCTTCGCCCGCGTTTTCAAAGGAAAACCCGCATAGTTCCCGTTCCCGTGGGATTTCCGGGATAAAACCTATCCTATGTGTTAATCCAAGTTACCCTCTATATGTGTGCTAAATTTCATTGTAATCGGTTCAGTAGTTTTTACGTGAAAGAGTAACAAACATCCATACATCCATACATCCATACATCCATACTTACAAACTTTCGCCTTTATAATAGTATTAAGATTAAGATTATGGAATAAATACAAATAAATAAATATAAAAACGTTTTATAATTTGTTTGTTTATTGATAACTTTTTCGTTGTGATAAAAAATGTAAACATTTCATTACATTCACAGAAATTACATTTTTGAAGTGAAACTTCTTTAGGCGCGTTGAGAGTAAAATTTCAAGGTCGCGTCATGGCAATATATCCACCATCACGTCGTGGAGTAAGGCGACGATTTTGGTATCTTTGAATCTTGTCAAAGAAGTTTCACTTCTGACACGTGTGCTCGGTACACACGCTCTTTTTTATTGACTTTTTTTGTTTATGTGGTAAAAATTTCATTACATTCACAGATTTATTTTTACTAAGTTACAGCAATAAATGCAAAAAATAAAAAATATACAATTCCAGATGGTCTACAGCACACGAAAGAATGGATACAACGGCACATTGATAAGACTGGGCTTAGCTTACCTGTCAGTGATCAGAACATCATCAGAAATGTTACAGCACAAACCTTGGCTAAGGCGTATTTGGAACTACTCGAGTGGGACGAGTCTAAGGATTATCCTGAGGTATTATTGCGACATTCTTAAATAAGTTATTGATAGATATATTTTGCACTTTGAATGTTGTTGAATGTATCAAAAATTAATATAATAACCAGTTTTTTATCGAGTTTGTTCATTATTTTTGACTATGACATAGGGTATACATAGTTTTAATCAGTAATTATGCCTACGCATATTTAAAATATTCCTTCTCTGCTTCTGTCTCGATTTTCGTTCGGTTTTCACTGATGGGTAGTGTGGTTACAGGAGAAAATTTTAGTATTAATTAAAAAGCAAACAAAAAAAGCTAATTAAATTTGATTTATGAGAGAATCTTGCGAAAATTGAATTGAAATTACTGAAAAGAAATCCAAAACCAAGCAATTAAATTTACTTCCGATTCTAGAATGGTTATAAAAAATTTTACAATGGATAGAAATTTCGATCACGAAACCGTATTCGAACCCGCGTCATTTGCCGGAGCTAGTTTGGTACTCGTGATTTATATTGATAAATTTCTCATGCAGGGGCGTGCACAGAGTTTTTCGACAGGGTAGGCAGAAATATTGTAATGATACCTATTAAGTCATAAAAACTAATACTGCAATGTTTATTTCATATTCCCCAAAATAATAGAATAAATATTACGAACATAGGTCATATTATCTACTTATAAAATAATTTTCAAAGTAAGATAGGTACCTAACTAGTGTTCTATATTATGAAATTAATGATTAACTTTACCTTTGTGTATTACAAATTCTGGTATAGATCGGCCTTTTTCCTATCACTAAAGTCTGTTTGATAGGTAAAAGTTTATTCATAAAACAAAAATAAGAATTTTTCGTTAAATTATACCTTATTATCTTCCAAAATACACTCATGATATACATAATCTATTAAGTTACTCTCAAAACACTTCACTTGCAAATTGTCGTAGTTAATATTATTAATTTTCTCAAAAAACAAATTTAACTTCAAAGTGAAATATTAAATAACGTTTGTTATTAATTTCAAAACAAAACAAACGAATAATGATACTATTTGCGGATGGTCTTTACCGCTACAAAAGTGTATAAATTATCACGCTTCTTAAATTGGTCGCATATTCAACTTCAGTTTCGACTTTCGATGTGGTTCCGAATTCGGTTCGTACCTAATTCGTATATCTTCGTAAAAAGACACTGCCTACCTTGTATGTTTGTGTGCGTTGTTTTTAAACGTCAGTGTGCCGTGTTTATAGGCACGCACACATATAAAATATGCGTAGACACGCAGAGCACACATATAAAAACTTAGACACGGATAGTTTGTGTCTTTGCCGTCCCGTGACGTACTGAGTCCTGTGGCGGCGCTAGTGCAGCGCATGTGTATATAGAAATTAGATAATAATGCCACCAAAATACCGATAGATGGATCTGAAATATATTTGAAATATTTTATTTCATACTACATGGCGTATTTTAATAAAATATAATGACTCTGTGAAATTAATTTATGGATATTAAATATTGATCAGAGTTTGGTAAATGGTAGGGTAGGCAGTGTCTTTATGTCTTTATGGAATGCACGCCACTGTTCTCATGTATAAAGTACTAGCTTTCCACCCGCAGCTTCGCCCGCGCAGTCAAAGAAAAACCCGCATAGTTCCCGTTCCCGTGGGATTTCCGGGATAAAACCTATCCTATTTCCCGGGGTAAAAATTAGCCTATGTCCTTTCTCGGGTATCAAAATATCTCCATATCAAATTTCATGAAATTTGGTTCAGTAGTTTAGGTGTGATTGAGTAACAGACAGACAGGCAGAGTTACTTTCGCATTTATAATATTAGTATGGATTTTCATTTAGTAGCTACTAGCGACCCGCCCCGGCTTCGCACGGGTGCAATGCTGATAATAAATACACTACAGAAAAACTGTGAACGTTGTATATAAAAACATAGCGGCCCGCTCCGGCTTCGCACGGGTATAAAATACATACATTATATATAGCCGTGCGGCCGGCCGATACCGCCGCGCAAACGCTACGTCCCGCAATTTTTAAATCTGTAGTATCTTCGAAAATATTCACTTAAATCATACGGTGTAAAGGGCCATATAGATCTATATTAAATGAACAATGTATTCAAGGTATTTAATTGGTTAAGGATTAATGCTGTATTGGTTAAAATCGCTTCGAAAATTAGCCATTATTTGTCGTAAAAAGTAAATGACAAAAAAAAGTTATTGTGGGTTATCCATAAGAGATAGACATATACCACCGCGGACTTTTCTGTAGACCTTTTCAATGTGTATAATACTTAGTACATTATTTTGATAAAACTCGTAGGGTTCAGCCTGCGTTTGCAATGTAAGCGGAAAAAATGTAATTTTTTACGACATCACATCAGAAACCTCAAAAATAACAGTACTTCTCCACTATTTGATGGATGTTATTATACATATAAACCTTCCTCTTGAATCACTCTATCTATTAAAAAAAACCGCATCAAAATCCGTTGCGTAGTTTCAAAGATTTAAGCGTACAAAGGGACATAGGGACATAGGGACAGAGAAAGCGACTTTGTTTTATACTATGTAGTGATAAAACTAAATATCAAATGGATAGAAAAATTAATCTCATAGTATATTTAACTTTCAGACTGTCTCGCTAGACAAGCCACGTTTTGTAGAACTGGGCTTGCAAGTATACCGCCTGATTTGCGTCGCCTCACTGCTATTGGTCAGCCCGTCGTGCGGCAACGATCCGAACGCGCAATACAAACAACAGCTCAAAGACAAGATTGATATTATCATGGATAATGCGTCTAATGATGTGTGAGTTTTTTAGTACGCTTTTATTAGCTTAATATACTCGAATTTGACTTTAAATGAACAGATATAATTCAAAGTTTGTGCATTTGTCAAGGATCAGTGACGATACAATAATTTTATAAGCATGTTTTTTAGATTCTCTATCGAGACTACTTTTCTAGAAAAATTTTCACAGATTTATTTCACACATTCATATGATATTAAATAATAATAGTATAATATGAAATATTATTAGATATTGAGTAAGTATTGCATACAAATTTGATTTCATAAAATAGAACAATTTAAAAACCTAAGATAATTCTTTAAGTAAAAAATTTGTTATTACAGCGAGCTAAAAGCAGTGTTGCCATCAGTCGCAGAAGAAGTTATACTAATGACGGAACAACTATTGGACAGCATGGGCCAAGATCCTCTCACATCAGAGACTAAAGAGTTGATACGCACTCAAATTATATCTCTTGGAGATCCAGAGCATAGAGTTAGGCAGATTGTTCGTGAGTATTCATTTATTTTGAAAGAAAGAAAGAAAATACATTTATTCGTACCATTAACATATAAATACAGATTTTTAGAACAATAAAATGATTAAAATTAACAGATAAACAGTACAAAATGTATATATCCACTCAGTGCTTTGAGAATCGAAGGACATTTACGTAACTTAGATTTTGCAACTATATAGTATATTCATTATTAATTTCTATCCATATGCATGTTATTACAATGTACATACTTTTGACTAATAATATATTTAGTTTTTACTTGTGTTTGATTTTACACGATAATTACATGTTTAGAAATTTGACTTTAATGGATTTTAAACGCGGTTTATTATTACTAGCTGCGCTTCGCGGTTTCACCCGCGTGGCTCCGTTCCTGTTGGTCTTAGTGTAATGATATATAGCCTATAGCCTTCCTCGATAAATGGGCTATCTAACACCAGTAGAATTTTTCAAATCGGACCAGTAGTTCCTGAGAGTTAACGCGTTCAAACAAACAAACAAACTTCAGCTTTATAATATTAGTATAGATAGTCATGGGAAAACGGAAGGCTTAATAATATAATGAATAAATAGCGTTTAAAATCCGTCAGTCTTTAATTTCTAATGATATATTTGTTTATTTTCAGGTCAACGCGTTCTAGAGTTCCTAAAAGTCATTCTAGTGTGTGCGGGTGGGTCTAGACAGATTCCAGTCGGCCTCTCTGCTTTCACTAAAGAACTAACTAATGTCTCCGGGACTTTGCTACGATATGTAATGCATAATAAAGCTGTGTTCACCAATCATTATTTGGAAATTATCGCTGCAGAACTATCTAAGAATTAAGCAAATATGCCTCCGTTGAAAAGGCCCTTTTTATTAACTAGCAATATATTTTTAATGTATTACCTATTTAAATATTTGGTTACTGTTGTAACAACTAACAACTACACATGTTTTTACTTTTTAGTAAAGAATTAATAGACTTTGAATTTCTACGTGCAATGTTATAGCGCTCCAATAGATTCAAATATTTACAATCATAGTATTTAGTTTATAACTATCAATGTAATATGTGATTCCAAAGTGAAATTATAATATTAAAATAAATAGAGAACTCAGAAGTTTATGAAACGAAACGTAAAATATTACGACAAATTTTAACAAAAAGAATAATTTTTATAGCCCTGAAATTTCTTATACATTTTATACACCTAATAATAAGATATTAACGTTAACAATCAAATAGATAATTGGAAATATAGCCGCCTAGAAAATATCTACTTACAACATGTTAATTCTAGAATCTGTTCATGAACATTTAATTTCATTATAGAGACAATACCTAAAGAAATAATTTAAAAAAAAA
The DNA here is from genome assembly GCA_907164665.1 of Colias nastes. Taxonomy (NCBI): domain Eukaryota; kingdom Metazoa; phylum Arthropoda; class Insecta; order Lepidoptera; family Pieridae; genus Colias; species Colias nastes. Next base: position 5,543 of record CAJQZM010042241.1, on the reverse strand, counting down.
ACACAAACACGAATGAATGTAATTTTTACTGTTAGTGATTTTCATAACGAAAAATCTTTTTTACATAAGTCCTACTTTAACTTTTTTTAAAGTTGTACGAAGACTATATTTCAACAGTGAATCAAGTCACTGTTTATGCATTCCATACAAATTGTATTGGCTTTAAATACTGGGAATATTTAATTGGTGACAGTTTTTTTTTCTTTTTTTAATAAAATGCCTATTTACATTTGGTATTCTTTCTGGATTTCAGAAAATAATATATTATTGTTATCCGCATTTATTAGGGACTGCATGTCCCATTATTATTTTCTAATGATCTAATCAACTAAATACATACTTCTATGAGTTGACTCTTTTTACATTATATAAATTATTAATCCAATATTCATATTAAGCTAAACATAATAAATAAAAGCTATTTACAAGTATGTTTATTACAATAGCCGAAGTGATAATGATCAAAACTGGAGGCACAATGTTTATACTCTTTTTTTTATAATCAAAATTACGTAACGTATTTTTAACAAAACCTTGCAACCGTTGGGAACAAGGATTAAATGTATTATTTTAGCTAAAATATAACGCTGATAAATGAAATGCACTAATAAAATATCGCTATCATAATTTTGGTTTTTATTTATCCCATGTGTTTGATGTGATGATGTTATATTTATAAGAGCAACACCATATTACAGTACTCCAAAATTAATAATGCGCATGCAAATCTTCGCTAATTGTCGTATTTCCGAAAACACTCGAATCATTGAATCGTAAAAGCCCTAAACAATGCACTTGCATTTTACACCTTGTTCAAAAGAAATAGAAATCAATTCACGGTCATACACAATCAAAAACAAATCGGGCGGTAGGTGACGGTAGCCTGTCAGTCAAAAAACTCAAAAATCCGTCAGTCGTCTTTAAATATTGGTGGAGACTGCACGTGTTCTCTATGTGTGGAATTATATAGAGCTGCTATTACATACCCTTCTTGGTTTTGTTTTTAAAGGTGAATTGAATTAATCGATGAAATGATTTATAGATTGTCTAATCTAAAAATGAACGCCCCTCCACTAAACTTAATTGTTTCAATGTGTGAGGACAAATAATTATTGAACCACTTTATATGTGTGCGCGCGGCGATTCTACTGCAAACTTTGACTCTCTCGCGCACTGATTTGTCAACTAATCGGGCGATCAGTTCAGGTGCCTAGCATTGTATGGCGGGGAGAGCGCGCTATGTACGGAATGACAGTGTCCGTTCTGTCGTGCATCGCGTCATTTATGCACTAGTTGGCCAACTGGTCCTGTTGTTCAGGTTATTCTCTTGTTCGTGTCTAATTGGCGACTGAACGACCAATGAGGCAGACCAATTTGTGTGTATTGCGTCTATACACGTACTTTGAATGTGAGCGTAATCACAGTGGAGGGGCGTTCATTTTTAGATTAGACAATCTCTACACAGTTGATGGCAGTAGGGAAAGTGAAAATGAAGAAGAGCATAATGAAAGTTCCGATGTATCTAATGTCAGAAATAAAGATAATGCCTGATTTTGTTTTTTTTTTTTTTTTTGTAAATGTCATAATATTGAAGAATGATCAGTACTTGAAATACTTTTAAGCTGAGATTTTAATGATTAGATTTATTTGTTTTAAATGTAAACCTGTGTTTGAAAACAATATTTTATACAATATAAATGTTGTGTTATTTTAACCTTCTTTTCTTCCATCATTACACCAGCTTTAGTAAGACACTTTAAAAGTACTATAAAATTTTCCAAGTACATATTATATAACAAGATATATTCGCAATCGTGGGGTTATCCTCGCTATTTACTAACAAGGAATTATCGAAACAAAATCGTTACAAATCATTATTAATCTCTTTTAGCACAAAACACATAATTTGACTAAATTATGCATGATGAAAATGCATTTAACCACTCTATATACATATCGTCTTCGGACGCTCCGGGAATATGACAGTTGCCGAACAGTGACGAAGATTTCTATGCGCATTATTACTTTTGGAGTACTGTATATAGTTTTAATTTAATGGTTTAAGGTGATTGCTACGATCTGTTCCCAGCCAATGTCCCGCTAGATGGCGCTGAATTCTACATTTCTAGTTTATTTGAGTTTTTGCGTAATTGGAAAAGATTAAGGTCGTAGGAATAGTCATGGCGGTTACTGAATATTATATTTTATTGAAATATGTCATATCATTGCCTTAAAATCCACCCAATTCGGTAAAAAAATGCATTATAACATCTGTCATTGCATACAGGGTCGTTTACACACACAGACGTATACAAAAATGATAAAGATTTAAGTCTAGATGGCGTGAATGTAAAACAAGTAGGATTGTTATAAAAATAAAAGTTATATTTGTTGGCGTAAACTATTTTGTTGTAATTTTGGGAAATAAATAATGTCAAAATTGATTACAATAAAACGCAGTTTTATTTTATTACATTACACTATTGTTTTTTTTTTTATCAAAACATGTATTTGAAGTAGCATATACCTATGATATAATATTATGCTAAGAATAATTATTCATACAACAACAAATCTAAAACACTATTTACTATGGAAAAAAACCAGGAAGGTGAAAAAGATATTTACGATTTCGACGCACTCGACTTTTAGTAAAATATAGTAGGTAAAAATTAAACAATGGTAATGTAAATTCTAAACAAACTACTACCAAAATACAATTAGAACAAAAATCATTTGACTTGTTTATTTCACCCAGAGGCCAGAGGCGGCTCGTGACAAAATTGTATAGGTGTTCACTTGAAATAAAACAACGAAAATACAATAGCGTTCGGGATGATTTATTACAAAAAAATGAGCACCACATTTTATAAATGTCTATAACACTAAAAATTACAAAGTACAGGCTATTTCAAAACGAATTCAATGACTAGGTATCAATAATTAGTAAATCACCGAATTTGCATTCGCGAGCGTAGGTATCCATAGTGTTTGTCACTGACGGTCACTGACCTCTATAACTTATAGTTATAGAGGTCAGTGGTGTTTGTTGTGTAAACATGTATGTATTTGAGTAGTTAGTAGCATATTATATTCTGAATTTCTGATCCATGCCTATTCACTCAAAACTAATAACACTAATGATTTGTAACAGTAAATTATTTCAATAGGTAGGTATTTGAACATTTCCCAACAAGACGTAAGAATAATTATTCGTAGGTATACAAGATACAATAACAAATCTAATACACTATTTATTATTTTATTATTTACTAGCGGTCCGCCCCGGCTTCGCCCGTGGTACATGTTTACGTTTTCTCTCCATAAGAAGTAATAGCTAGAGAGCTAGCGCAAAGCTACCTGTATGTATTTGACCAGACCTGGATTTTTGTGTGTTGATTCCCCTAATAATACCTACTATACATGAGATGAGGAGTCACTAAGCCCAGAGTGGTGGACGGGGCGCGCGCTTAGGTAAGACAGGTGGAAATTTTTGGCGAACTTTGAAACCATTTGACCACGTCTGCCATTTTGATATTTGAAAATAGATTATTATTACTATCGGAAAATAACAATGGCAGACCATTATCACGCGGATAACATTCTGGCAGACACTTATGAAAGTGCTGAAAAAAATACAATTTTGAAAGTATTTGACCAGATCTGCCATTCATATATTTTATTTATTAGGGTCTTAAAAACTTATTTTCGAAACGGCAGACATTTTCATTGCGTACAGACTTCAGCAGTCAACAAGACTTAGCTTCTACATGGTCAGATGTATATATGTATTACGTTCCCTGACCTTACATCAATGATTTACTTTATTAATGTTTTTATGGTCATTTACATTTAATTTTGAAAACTATGGAATAAAATTTATAAATTTGATGATACAAAACTAAATATACATTTGTAAAGAATCTCAAATATAAAGTTGTGTTGCAAATAACAAATCATCATTTAAATATTTAGTTTATTTCTTTATCAATTACAAAACAACATAAAAAAACACGCATGCATTTATTGAAATGTTCATTCATCATCACTATCGTATGGCGTTGTGTGACTCGTCTTCATAATCCATTGAATCGGATTCTGTAAAAGTAAAACGTAAATTATATAATAAAAGAAATGAGTAAAGTCAAAAATAATTATTAAAGAGTTAATCATTATAAACTTACCTAGTAAGGCAATGCCTTTGATGTCGCACGATGCCGCCGCGCCGCCAGTGTAGGTACTTCTGCTGCTACATGAAAATATGCTAGGGTTGCAACAAATGGGAAATAAAACAATTGTGATTATTACTATTATGATGTAATCATTTATTCATATGTACATTCAAAACAATTGCGATTATTAAATCTGATGTAATTATTTTTTCATAAATATATAATTATTATTAATTACATAATATATTGCACTGTGAAATATTTACGTATCACTTTATTTTTGATGTTCTTAATTGTCTTTTATAAAATTTAAGTGACGCATTCGCATTGGGATCAACAATCCGATAAGAAAAGAATGGAGACAACATATACATAGCTTTGATTTCAATTCTACAGATACAAAATATACAATCTATCTAAAATGATACAACGGATGTTTCCTGCGTTTTCTCGTCAAAATACCGAAACAACGTAATTATTGTATAGTAGTTGGGCGTGAAAGTAAAAAAACAAATGAAAAGTGTTTTCCATATGATTATTTATTAAATTTACGCGAAGAATAATTTCAACGATACAATTTAGTAACCGAGAATTCAGAGGATTAAAGAAAATACCTGCCTGATCATTTTATCAAACTCTAAAAGAATTATGGTTATTTCGCATCACTCGGTTTATTAGTTTGGTAATAATTATTAAAGGTAGTTACAACCCTAGCCATTGAGTCGAACGGTAGGCAACACAATATCGACTTTGTGCGGGTACATATGGTACATTTCTTCTTGCTGTGAAGCGTAATTATTATTATTAAGATTTTTTAGGCTATTTTGAATCAGCTGTTCTAATTTAATTCTAGAAATTTATTAAAACGTGATTTTTTTAAAAGTATATTATGAGTTTATAAATACCTCAACCAATAGTTATTGTGTCCTATCCTCATTTCTTTATATCTTGGTAGTTAACTAAAGTGTTAAATTTACATAACCTCAACAACAACATTTACACTGCCACTGCACTAAAACTAATATGGAATCCATCACACAGTCTATTGATCAGATGTTTGAAGTGTTTAACCACAGAATGGATGAGTTCTAAAAGGATCTCCAGACAATTTCAACAGCCCCAATGGGTAGCCCGTCTTCTAAATTAGCGTCTGACTTTACAGTCTTTCGCACATTTGTCTTGACATCACTACAGTGTCTACAGTCTGAGGTTATCCTCCTGAGTAACAAAACAAAAGTACCTACGACGGACGACCACGCTTCGAGTTGCCAAACACACAGCCAAACAACAATAATGAGTAATAAATTGTTTACAAAAAAAACAAGTTTTCCATTTTTCTGTATGAGTAGACAGAACTTCAAAACGCCACCT